>CAUYPK010163820.1:0-52676 GCA_963574355.1 Loris lydekkerianus
GATTGTATATGAAACCAGCACATTGTACCCCCTGTTTGCACTAATGTACACAGCTATGATGTAACAATGGAAAGAAAAGAAAGAAAGAAAGAAAGAAAGAAAGAAAGAAAGAAAGAAGGAAGGAAGGAAGGAAGGAAGGAAAGAAGGAAGGAAAGAAGGAAGGAAAGAAGGAAGGAAAGAAGGAAGGAAAGAAGGAAGGAAAGAGAGAAAGAAAGAGAGAGAGAAAGAGAGAGAGAAAGAGAGAGAGAAAGAGAGAGAGAAAGAGCTGGGTTCCCCATCAGATTCTGGACATAACCTGTTTCTCAGGGGATTTATCTGGGACCAACACAAGGTCAAGGCAGTGGAAAGTGAGGAGTATTAAGGCAGGTACTTGAGGTACACCCATAGCGTGCCATCCCACCCTGCACTCCTTGCCTTTTCTTTCTAAAGTCAGCAGGTCACGCCTGTTGAAAATAAACACGCTACACACTTCCTGCTCGCGTGCGCATGCGCCGCACCAGAAACCTGCAACTGTGGGCTTTGGGGGATCCCTAGCAGTTTGTTGAGGTTCTCTGTGTTGCTGAAATTTCTCTCTAGGCCGAGTCCTTGGACTCAGGGTTGAAAGTATGAAACCAGAGTGTGCCAAGAATAATTGACAGAACAGAGTTTACTGACAGGGGGAAAGATTGATGAGCATAAGCAAATCGACCCTCCTCTGGCAGTGGACGCGAAATCTGAATGTGAAGCCCGCCCAGTCTTGAGTCTGGGGGGTTAGATCCTCTTCCGCAGGCAGGGAGTTTGGGGGAGTATGCCACAATTGGCCAGACGTCTGCGGGCAGAAAAGGATCCCAGAATTAGCCGAGGAATGCGATCCTTGCAGTTTTTGTCTCAGGCGAGGACTTAGGGTGTGTGCTCCCCACTGAAGGAGGAACGGCCCAGAATGTTTCAGGCTGCTTTGTTCCTGGCCTTGCTAGAGCTCAGAGGGTGTGGCCTGGAAAGGGCAGCCTGGTTATGCCTGGAGATGGGTGTCTGTAGTGAGACTGATTGCTGAGCTCACCCAGGCCTAGAAAATGGGGGGCAGGGGTGGGTCACTGTCCAGCCTGAGTGGGGGAACCCTGTTTCTTCTGAATGACTCATCAGCATGGATGTGATCTCACTGTCATTTCACGTCTTGCCATGTGAGGCTATCTGCGGCTGCCTGCCGTTTGTGCCTGTTTCTGTTTGGTGTCACTGTTCCCTTCCAGGAGGCTGGAATCTTCTCTGTAAGAAGGTGATGTGGGAAAAGCAGTTGCAGACTGCTGGGGAACCAGACGCCACAGCAGGGCAATTAATTGGCAGTGGAGATGGTGGCCCTTATCACACATGGGCATCTGGAGACTGGAGGACAAAGCACAGCTGCTGGCCAGGGACCCCTCCCTGCCAGAGGCTTTTACAGTCATAAAGCGAAGGACGGTCATTCTGAAGGGCAGTGCAGGGGAAAATAGAAGAAGAAAGAAAGAAGGCAGGCGAATGGTCGGGCCAGAGGTCTATTTTTTTTCAATTGCTGAGTTCACAGATACTGACAGCTGCTAGTGACAGACAACCACAGTACCCATTTGTGTCTATGTAGGGCTGTGTGTGTGCACACATGCCTATGTACGCCTGCCTGCTTGTGTGAGGTAGACGTGCCCTTCAGGCGGCACTGGACAAAATTTGTGCTTTATCATTTATAATCCTGCTGGATTCTGATGGGTCCTTTGCCGTCCTGCTCTGAATGAGGCTGCCTGTCTGACTTGACAGTTCATGCACCTGTTGCAAGGTAGACCAAGCAGTGGGGGCACACAGGAGCAGCAGGGGCACACAGGAGCAGCCTGGGCACACAGGAGCAGCGGGGGCACACAGGAGTAGTCCGGGCACACAGGAGTACCAAGGGCACACAGGAACAGCCTGGGCGCACAGGAGCACCAGGGGCGCACAGGAACAGCCTGGGCACACAGGGGCAGGCGGGCACACAGGAGCAGCCCGGGCACACAGGAGTACCAAGGGCACACAGGAACAGCCTGGGCGCACAAGAGCAGCAGGGGCGCACAGGAACAGCTGGAGTGCACAGGAGCAGCCTGGGCGCACAGGAGCATCGGGGGCACACAGGAACAGCCTGGGCGCACAGGAGCAGCGGGGGCACACAGGAACAGCCTGGGCACACAGGAGCAGCCTGGACACACAGGAGCAGCAGGGGCGCACAGGAACAGCCTGGGCCCACAGGGGCAGGCAGGGCACACAGGAGCAGCCTGGGCACACAGGAACAGCCTGGACACACAGGAGCAGCAGGGGCGCCCAGGAACAGCCTGGGCACACAAGGGCAGGCGGGGCACACAGGAGCAGCCTGGGCACACAGGAGCATCCTGGGCACACAGGAGCATCCTGGGCACACAGGGAGCAGCAAGGGCACACAGGGAGCAGCGGGGGCACACAGGAGCAGCCTGGGCACACAGGGAGCAGCCAGGGGCACACAGGAGCAGCGGGGGCACACAGGGAGCAGCGGGGGCACACAGGGAGCAGCCTGGGCACACAGGGAGCAGCAGGGGGCACACAGGGAGCAGCCTGGGCACACAGGGAGCAGCGGGGGCACACGGGAGCAGTGGGAGCACACGGGAGCAGCCTGGGCACACAGGGAGCAGCCGGGGCACACAGGGAGCACCTTACTTCCTCAGAAGGTGCCCTTCTTGGGATCTTGCTGTTTAGTATTTTTTACTTTAGTTTGGGTTTTCCTTTGGCTGTAAATGTCTAGCTGGGATGAATTCATCAAGGTGCACACTTAAATGAATCACACTTAAAATAGTTTGATGAGCACAGCCGCAAATAATATCATCTCTGTAGCAGATCCTTGCACCTGCCGGTGTCCTGGTTGCCAGCTTCCTCTACTCAACTCTGGTTTCTCAGATTCTTGTTAGATTTTCACGCACACAGTTTTTTTGTGTGTGACTCTTTTAAAACAGAATTTCAAGTTTGCAGGTGAAGTGCTGCCCGCGTCCTTGTTGATTTTGTCGTGTGCCATCCTCCGTGGTCTCTCTTCTGTTGGCCTGTGAATTGTCACAGGGAAGAGCTTCCAACGTGTTCTGTTTGATTGGACTTCACAGCTTTTGTGAGACATTCTGGTCTTCACAGAAATACCTGGCTTAGCCAACTGAACAGAAAAACTCTGAAGCGTTTAGGCAACCAAATTCAACCATCCCTCAATCCTTCCTTCTCCCCTCTTCTGTCTGTTCTGGCCCAGGAAGATGCAAGGAAAGACTGCAGAAAAAGGATTAAAAAATTAGGAAGGGATGGATTACTTGGTTGTTTTCTGGGGTATGTAAATATCAATCTACTAAGTATCTGCTTCTAATTTTCTATGGCCTAGTAGAATGAGTGCCATTCTCACATGCTATTGTGTGACTGTAGGATCATTTTTAATCCGTCCTTTTTTATGGACATTTAAGTTGTCTTAATTTTTTATTCTGGATTAACATCATGTTAACATTAACATCATTAACAGTCCTCCTGGATGATGGACTCAACTGGGACGTCACCTTATAAACACAAACAATGTAGCCTAATTACATGTAGCCTCATGTTAATTACAGTGCTTACCGTATATACTTGAGTATAAGCCGAGCTTTTTTGGCACAAAATTTGTGCTGAGTTCGGGTTTTTCGGCACAAATTTTGTGCCAAAAAAACTTGGCTTATACTCGAGTATATAGGTACATTGTTTTCTAGATAAATCAGGAATTTATATAAACATATAAGGATTATATTTCTGATAAAAGACATATTAGCACAATTCTAATTAATCTTGAATCTGAGTTTTTAATGCTCAGGTCCAATACACAGTCTAAACATGTGCCTTTTCCCATAATGCCTACTGGTCATTATAAATTACTGCGCTGGGTGTGCAATGTACAAAGTGCCCAGCCCAGGGCTGAAGTCAGCTAGTGTTCCACGTTGTGGTAAGCATTATTTCTAGGCATGGGGGTGTGTGTATCCCAGAGGATATACCATATATACTCGAGTATAAGCCGAGTTTTTTCGGCACAAAATGTGTGCCGAGTTCGTGTTTTTCGGGTATCTTTTTCTGTTTCTCATAGAATTTCTATGCTGGGTCAGCCCTGAAATTATACCAACATCAGAATCTCCTGATTTTAGAGCATGAATGGACATTAACCATCAGGGCAGCCTGCCCCCCAGACATGATGGTAGTGTTTATTATCATTGGCACCAACATTGGGAATACAGGTCATTCGATGTGTTTTGAGAGGCCCTGCCTCTTCTGAAGTTCAGCTGCTTCTCTACAGGCTTTTGAAAGTTGCAGGATAACCTCTGGTCTTTCTGGTTCTTTGAGAAGCTGTGCTAGTCATAGGATACCAAACTCCCTCTTAGTGACTACAATTTTCATGGGGGTTGAAACAAAGCAGTAAAGGTCTAATGTAAATCTCATGTTGGGTCACCAGAGGAGAAGCAGCTAGATCCTCTAATAACTTCTTGCGTAGAGTTTAAGCAGCCTGAAATGTTAGGTGTATATTGACATGTGAGCAAATAGCAAATCTATTTGCTCAGTGCCTCTGGAGTAAAGTACAAAGTCAGAACTGGAATGTTATTTACATTTGTATATTCAACTAGGAGAGAAAAGCTCATTAACTATATTGCGACTGTTTCTTTTTGGTCTTTGTGAAAGCAGGTAAAATGTTTATGAATTGGAACCTAAGTGTGATTTCCAGTGGACTAGCTATGCTGGTTTTAATTTCCTTAGGGGAAAAGATAGACCTGGGCAAAACCTCTCCCATGAGGGTTCCTCACAGCCATAGGTTTCAAAGCCTGTCATGGCTCCCAGTTTAATCTCCTGGATCCTTCATCATCTCAATCAGAATGATAAAATCAAGACATATTAATGATCCCTAATCAGTTTAAAAATTGTCAGTTCTCTTCTTCATCTTGTATTTACTACCATCAATACAGACTTGTATGTGTTAGAAAGATTTTCCCTAAAGAGAATTACCACAAAAGATTTGAATCCTTTACTTAATCAGAATATTGACCATTCCTTGAACTTTGTTTGGTATCATCAACAAAGGACTCATGAGATGTTTAAGCTTCTGGCTTGGTGGAAACCATCTTTTTTTAAGGAGTCTGCTGCTGCCCTGGTTATTCCTACTACGTAATCGTTTTCTGATAAAGGTATCATTTTGGAGTTTCTTCCATCTACAAATTGGAGTAAGCTTTTAAGTTGTATAGAATAACTTTCAATACCTCCAAAAACTTGCCGCAGAAGGGAAAAACAGAAGAAAAAACTAGACAACAAAGAGCAAGAAAAGGAAGGGAAGCAATTGAGCGATTACCATGAGAATTTAATAGGAGAATTACATGCCTAGAAAACGTGTGGCAAATATAAAAATAGTAAATGTTCATTTCCTTTCTTCCTTCCTGCTCCACTTTGAGATGCTTCTTGCCTTTTGTTCAGACAGTTGGTACCCCAGGATTGGAAAGAGTAAATGGGTGTTATAAATGGGCACCCTCTTTATTCTGTTGGTATAAGTTTAAATGGGTATGATTTTACGGAGGACATTCTGACAGTGTACATCAGATGGAATCCTGTGAGCCCTCTGGCCGTGCAATTTCCCCTTCCTAGAATAGATGTTAAGTAGATACTTGAAGACATGAATACCATATATTTTCATAGATACATTTGCTGTAGTTTTGTTTGTTGAAACTTGTGTAAAAGTTGGAAACAACCTAAATGTGTCAAAATAGGAACAGTTAAGTTGCATATTAAACTATCCATACAATGTAATACTGTGTGGTCACTAAAAATGATAAAGTACAGCTACATTGCTTGGCGTGGTTATTTATTATAGCAAATTAATGAACAAGCAGAAATATCACAGAATAATATTGTTCCCTCCTAAGTCACTATCTCACCAAACAATCCTGTTATAGATACAAAGGCAAAGTGGTTAATCATCCCGACCTTCCCATGGTCCTCATCTCCCGTATCTAATCTGTCGTGAAATCCTTTTCACTGTTTAGTGTTTTTCAAATCATCCACTTCCCTCCAGTTCTCCCACTCTTGCCTGGTCCAACCTTGATATCCAGTTAATGCTTGTTAAATAGCTGCTGAGCCCAGTCCCGTTCACAGCCACATAGCCACACATCTGTCTGTACCTGAGTGAAGAAATAGTTGCCTGAAAGGCTTTTAACCTAAGTACTAACTGCAGTTTCCTCTTAGGTGGCATGATACCATGTATCTTTATTTTTCTGTTTTAATTTCCCTGTGTTGTTTGAACATTTAAAAAAACAATGTATAATTCATCCCTCTCCAGAAATAAAACCATCACAAAATGTCATAAGAACCATTACCCTGCTATTCATGGGATGAGCACAGTGCTCAAATAAACCAGAGCATGTAAAAGTCTTTTGTAATAGGCACACAACGTTATTTTGGATATTGTGGGCAATAAGAAGAAAAAATACCCATAGCTGCTAACATTTTTTTGAATAGATTGTTTTGGAGACAGTAACTCATCTAAACCCCACCATAAGTCTATGGTACTGTTAACATTCCCATTTCAAAGCTGAGGTGTCTGAGGCAAAGATAGATGAAGCAATTTTTCCAGGTAGGTACAGCTGGTGGGGCAGAGTTAGGAGTTCAGCTCACACGGTTAGACCCCAGGGCCTGAGTGCTCATCACTGTGCCTTCATCATAACACACTGAGGAGGTGGTCAAGCAGAGCTTAGCTCCGAGGATCAGACTCTTCACACTATGAAGCCACTAAAGGGATCTTTATATAGATTCCTTTACCACGTCAGTTAATTTAGAAACATGTTCAGGCACTGCTGAATGATTTGCAGGAATAAGACCAACCCACCGCTGTTAGATGTAACATAATAGATTATTTATTCAAGTATTACAGGTGGATGACATGGGGAGAAAAGAGGATCTAACATTTGGGAAGGGTTTAATATCCTCTAGCAATATAGATAGAGATACCATTTCCTTGAATTCTCACAACACCCCATGAGGTAATTGTTACGAATTTCAATTGTAAGTTGCAATCATAGATGAGGAAACTCAGTTGTGAATTTATTAAGTATTTTTCTCAGATCTTAAGATTAAGTTGTAAAATTGGTAACCCATCCGGACTCCCAAGATCAGGGTCCAGATCAACTTGATTATTCCACAATCAGGCAGCTATTGCCTAGAACCTGTGTGTTGTACCACGATAATTAAGAAGAGAGCCTTTGGGAAGGTATTTGGGAAATTGAAGCTTGATCACAGCATTTAAATGTACTTAGGTAAGCAACATCATGAGCTCAGTTTTTTCGTCATCAAAATGGGAATAATACAATTGTCCCTGCTTCTCGGGAAGAGAATTTTAGTCGCTGTACTTCTGCAAAAGCATTGTAGTATAAGCCTTTCAGGGGATTACAAAGAATAAGATAAGGCTTAGCCTTTAAGAACCTGGACTGTGCATGCCTCAGAACTATTTTATACTTACTTTCTCAAGTTATAATAAATGCACAAGGTTTCCTCCTTGAAATTTCTTTTCCATCTTAGTTGGCCTTTTTTCTGCCTTCTGAGCAAAGCACACACATTTGGTGTCTGGCTTTGCTCATGTGCCTCCTGGTCTGGATGCCTTCCCCGTCCTCAGTACCTTCATCACCTCCAAGGCACAGATCTCCTGTTCACCCCACCTGCAGGGATGCTATTCTGTTCTGGATGTAACCAAACAGATCATTTAATGCAGATTCCTTTGAGTGCATACATAGAATTTATATATATGGATTTGTATTTTCTTTAAAAATAGAATGTTTTTGATGCTGGAGCATTCTTTTGTATCTCCAGGAAACACTCAGTACATATGTATTTGTTAATTGTTTTGATTTTAAAGACAGAATAAAGTGGCCACTGTGTGCCAGAAACATCATATAATTATCTCAGTCCAAACATAAATTAAAGCCGTTTCCTTTAGTCAGTTGCAATAGCATACCGAAGAAACTTTCTTTCTCTAGCCCTCAATGGAAAACGGAGTTTCCCTGTAAATATTGTCCACCAGGGTTGATGTACAGAAGCATGATGAACAGTTACAAGCTCTTTGGAAACATAAAATTCAAAGGGAATGCTAAATAAAAAGACCGATCAATATAGAGTTCAGCTTTAAAATTCTTTCATCTTACTATGAAGCTAAATTACAGCTTTCACATGAAGGCTATAACCCAACTATAGCACAAGACTATGGGGAAAGGGCCAAGGGAGCGGAAGGGAGGGGGGAGGTTTTGGTGGAAGGAGGGTAACGGGTGGGGCCACATCTACGGTGCATCTTAGAATGGGTACAGGCGAAACTTACTAAAGGCAGAATACAAATGTCTACATACAATAACTAAGAAAATGCCATGAAGGCTATGTTGAACAGTTTGATGAGAATATTGCAGATTGCATATGAAACCAGCACATTGTACCCCTTGATTGCACTAATGTACACAGCTATGATTTAACAATAAAAAAATAAAGTAAAATAAAATAAAAATAGCCAGTTGTTGTGGCGGGTGCCTATAGTCACAGCTACTCAAGAGGCTGAGGCAAGAGGATCACTTGAGCCCAAGTGTTTGAAGTTGCTGTGAGCTAAGACGTCACAGCACTCTACCAACGGCAACAAAGTAAAACTGTCTAAATAAATAAATAAATACAACAGGCATACAAAAAAAAAAAATGCTCAATATCACTAATCATCGGGGAAATCAAAAGTAGAATGAGAATCATCTCATACCTGTCAGAATAGCTATTATGAAAAAGGCAAAAAACAGCAAATCTGGCATGGATGTGAAGAAATGAGAATTTTTATATACTTTTGGTGGCAATGTAAAGTAGCACAACAATTATGGAGAACAGTATGAAGATTCCTTAGAAAACTGAAAATAGTACTACCATATGAACCAGCAATCCCAGGACTGGGTATTTACCCAAAGAAAGTGAAATCAGTATGTTGAAGAGATATCTGCAGTGCTATGTTTATTGAAGCACTATTCACAATAGCCAAGGAATCTACTGAAGTGTTCATCAACAGATGACTGACTACAGAAAATGCGGTATGTATGCATGGTGGAATATTATTCAGCCTGTCAGTACAGAATAGAATAGTGTGGTTACCAGAGGCTGGGAAAGGCAGCAGGAGAGGGGATGAAGAGAGATTGGCTGATATGTAAAAAAGTACAGATAGATAAGAGGAATAAATTTGGTGTTTTATTAAATAGTAAAATGACAACAGTTAACAGTATTGCATTGTATATTTCAAAGTTACAAGAAGAGAGGATTTTGAAAGTTTTTATCATGAAGAAATGGTAAATATTTGAGATAATGGATAAGCTAGTTATAAGATATATATGGGTATCAAAACAACATACTCTACCTCATAAATATGTATAATTATTATGTGTCAAGTAAAAATAAAATAAAACTTTAAAAAAACTAAATAATTGTTGCAATTTAAAAAGTATAAAATTCACATAAAGATAGATAAAACAGCAATGGCAAACAGCAAAGAGCCTAGGGGGAAAAAAAGGAAAACAGAAGGAAAGAAACACATTCTTCCTTCACCTTCTCCATTTAGGTAAACAGTACCCCCCAGCTGCTCCACCACCAAGCACTTGTGGCTCTGCCTTCAAACTACATCTCTGATTTGCTCACGTTTCCTTCTCCTCCTCTGGTCTTGAACCCCTCCAACCCATCTGCCACACGAGAGCCCTGGTAATCTTTTCAAATGTGTGAAAGCCTCCAGTGACTTCCCATTCCAGTGGAAGTGGTATTATGCCAAGCAGGACCCCCTTCAGGAATGATGACTCATCACCCCACCTGCCAGGAATATTACTGCTAATGATCCTCAGCCGGGTGCCCCCTCAGTGAAGGTCCCAACCCTTTGCAGGGCAAGCAACATCCGATGAAGGAGATAAACAGGAAGGCCAGTCCTCTTACCCCAACCTTGGACAGCTTTGGGGGGCATTTGTCTTTAGAATTTTCACAGGTAGGCTGAGGCTTCTCTTAAGACTGCCTCATTGCTCAGGTTTTCCCTTTTTTCAATTCTTCTTCCTTCCCTTCCCTTGCATAGCTACTGTCCCCTTACGCCTCCTGCAACCTGCAAAGCCACTGGACCAGAAAACTCTAAACTCTTTAAGCTGCTCTACCGGTCTGAGTCCGAGATGGCCCCACTGCCCTCTACCCCACCCACCAGCTGTTCAGCCCCTGCACTGTCTAATCTTGCTTTTCCAGTTGCTCAAGCACCTCAAGCCGTCCCAGCCTCAGAACTTTTACCTGTGCTGCTGCCCTGCCTGCACTGAGGCTTCCTGCTCTGCAACTGGTTTCTTCTTATATTCCGTATTCTGGGACACAGCACAAATTTTCCCACTGCCTCCCTGACCTCCCAAAGTACAGCAGTCCCCACCTTACCCACAGTTTCAGTTACCCAAAGCCAACTGCAGTCCACAAATACTAAATGGAAAATTCCAGAAGTAAACAATTCATACATTTTCATGATAAAATCTCACACCATCTTGCTTTGCCCCACCGGAACATGAAGCATCCTGTGTCCAGTGTATCCTCACTATAAATGCTATTCACCAGTTACAGTGCAGGAGAAAACATGATGTACAGAATCCAGTACTGTCCACAGGTTCCAGCATCCACTGGGGGTCTTGGAACACACATCCCCACAGATAAGGGTAGGCTTCTTCCACCTTTCTGTTTCGGAGACCACTGCATCCTGTCCAGTTTCTCTATAGAACTCACAATTACAGTTATACGTACATACTTAGGTTTCTCTGCCTGTCTCTATCCCAAGTTTGTAGTCCTCATGAGGGCTGGGAGAGTCAAGTGTGACCCTAAGTATCTAAGAAAAAGGATGCTATCTTCAACAATTTTAGTTTCCTTGTACACAGTTTTGTGACCTCCCATCAGGGGACCAAAAAGATTTATGCTAAAGATAAATGCTCACAGTGACAACTTTGTAATGAGGTAATCCAATTCCATCTCTATTAAAGGCATCATATAGGAACTACTGGTTTCTAAGGAAAACATTTTCTTCAATGCCTCCTTCTTTGCTGCACACATAGGCCAATTAGGCATCTAAGCCAATTGAAAAATGAAAGGAGCTTTTCCATACAGGTACTTTCTGCTAGATTACACAGAAAAAAAGTCATAAAACGAGGAAAAGACACATCAACACACATATATTCATTTTACCCTGTGAACATCTACATAGCACAATATTGATATTTCCCATGCACCTATTTGACCATCACTATGATTTTCAAAAGCTGGCAGGTCCAGAGCATTCCAGCACTGCCTAAGCTCCTGAAAGTCTCACCAGTGGGCTGGCTCCCTCTCTCTGTACCTGCTCTCGCAAGGTACCCCTCAGAGTAGGCTAAAACTCTCTGTTTAATTCTCTTCCCTGCACCAAACCAACAGCCAGCACAGAACCTGCCCAAGGGAAGGGGCCATAGATAGAATGAGTAATGGGGATATGGGATTTGAACCTGGGCTTTCTGACTCTGAGTTCCAAGTGAGCCTTCTTCAAAGTCTGTGCACATATGTAATACATTTGTAATATTGTAATACACATGCTGGTCCCTCCGCCTACAAGGTTTTCCTCAGCTTGCCTGCCTTTCAAACTCCTATTCATCTCTCAAAACCCAGCTCAAATATCCCTCTATTATAAATCCTTCCCCGACTCTGCTTATTAATCAAGGTTCCCTGGAGAAACAAAACTGAGAGGAGGTGGATAAAGATATAGAGAGATGTAGATATGTAGAGATAGATGGATTTATCATAAGGAATTAGTTCAAACAATTATGGAAGCTTCGAAGTCTCACAATCTTCTGTCTCTAAGTTGGAAATCCAGAAGAGTCAGTGAGAAGGCAGGAGAAGATGGATTTTCTAGCTTGAAAACAGTAGGGTAGAGAGCACAAACTCTCTCTCACTCCGCCTTTTGGTTATACGAGGCCTCTAAGAGACTGGATAAGGCCCTCCACCATGTTGGACAGAACAATCTGCTTTACTTACTCTACCAATTCAAATGTTAATCTATTTGAATTTAAGTAGGAGAGAGAAATACCCTCAGACACACCCAGACATCACATTTAAACAAATATCTGGGCACCCTGTGGCCCAGTGAACTTGACACACAAAATTACACATCACTCTCTGCCTTGAACTGCACCAGTTCTTTTGGTCTTCGTTCCCAGATGAAGTCATGGAACTCCATTGCCACTGCATTGCATAACAGACTGTCACTGGATGTCAACCTGTCCTTGTCCTCAGGCAGGCTGAGAGCTCCTGGGGGAAGCAGGGAAAGCGCTTCCCTCATCACTGTGCCTCTGTGCCCACACAGGGTCTGGAGCCCACAAGTGGTTCGGGACATGTTTGTTGACCTAAGAAAATCTATTGCTCCTCTTATATATAAACAATAGGGGTAGAATACACTCTACAAATATTTCAGCACTAGCTACATGTCAGCTCTGTTGTAGGAGTTGGGAATATATGATCTCAATAATAAAGAAACAAGTTTTGTATCTGATGGAGCTTACATTCTAAAGAGAGAGACAGGAAGTAAAAAAATAAGCACACAGACATGTAATATGTAGGTGGGGTTAGGGCTGTGAGGAACTAGCTTGGCACCTGTAGCTCAGCGGCTGGCAGGGGCTGGCAGGTTTGAACCCGGCCTGGGCCTGCTAAAAACAACAATGACAACCACAACAAAAAAATAGCCGGGCATTGTGGTGGGCACCTGCAGTCCCAGCTACTTGGGAGGCTAAGGCAAAAGAATCGCTTAAGCCCAAGAGTTTAAGGTTGCTGTGAGCTGTGACGCCATGGCACTGTACCAAGGGTGACATAGTGAGACTCTGTCTCAAAAAAAAAAAAAAAAGGCTGGGAAGAACGATGAAGCTAGGCAAGAGGAAGAGAGGTTATTTCTCTGATAAGGGGCTGGGGGATATGTAGGAGGACCAGAAGGACCTGAGGAACATGCATGTGGCTCTCATTGGAAAAGGTGCTCCCTGCAGATGCCGTGCCAAGGCCTGGAGGTGAGAGAGGTTGTGGCATATTCTAAACAAAGCATAGAGGCCAGAGGAGCTGATGGGGTGACCCAGACAGGGTCTATGAGAAAGATGATCAAGGAGGCAGACGAGTCTGTGCACATGCAACCTTGCTGGCCACTGTCAGATCTTAGTACAAGTATTTTTCTGTGCCTGAGACAGAGCATCAGACTGTTTCAAGCAGAGATGTGACATATCCTGCATTGGCCTTTAGAAGATAGAGAAAGGGCCAGACGTGGTGGCCCACACGTGTAATCCTAGCACTCTGGGAGGCTGAGGTAGGTGGATGGCTTGAGCTCAGGAGTTTGAGACCAGCTTGAGCAAGAGTAAGACCCCCCATCTCCACTAAAAATAGAAAAACTAGCCAGGCATAGTGGCACATGCCTGAAGTCCCAGCTACTTGGGAGTCTGAGGCAAGAGGATCTCTCAAGCCCAAGAGTTTGAGATTGCTGTGAGTTATGATACCACCGCCCTCTACCCAGAGTGACTGAGTGAAACTCTGTCTCAAAAGAAAAAAAAAATAGAAGACAGAGAAATACAGCTGATTTTCCCAGTTATGAGGAGTCCCTTCCATGTGTGGCCCCTGGAGAGTTGTCCTACTGTGTAGGATTGTTGAGACTCCCCTAAGAGGAGGCTGTGGTGAGACTCACTGCCCAAATGAGAAAGCTTTCTCCTGGTCCAGGAAAAATTTCTCTGCCAAGTGGACACCTTTCTATCCCAGAGCCCTTCACTTCCATGCTGTCTGCCAGGCCACCAAGTCAGGCCAGGGTAGCATGTGCAGCAGCCTGACTGTGCTCAAGCCAACACTGTCATCCTGTATATTTCTGAGGGTTTGTGGTTTGTTAAACCTACTCTTGGGATTTTATGCTTAGTTCCCCTATATTTGACACCCTATTCTCACTGTTTCCCTCCTTCTATATGCTGTCAGGTGGTATTTGCCTGGCACCAGGCCAGTGCTCCATATGTGTCTGTAGAATAAAGGGATAAATGCTCATACCTTGTGCTTAGAGAGGAGCAGAAGGTCACACCAGGGCTTGAATGATGGGTGAGTGGCTAAATGGGGAGCCAGAAGTGGAAGCCACACTTAGCTAATACTCACAGGCAGGCATGTCCAGGAGTCATCAGGAGCCCATGACTCACCACACTCAGCAGAGGGTGGCCCTGGATGCTACAGGAAGGCTGCAGAGGAGTTTGTGAGTTCCAAGGGGTTGGGCCATTGTCTTGGAAAATGACAAAATCCAAGTGCTTCCCAGAATTTTAATCTGGCAAAAGGATAGACTGAAGGAAAAGAATTAGAATGTCTGGAGATTGGTTTCAAGTCCTCTATCATAGACTTTGCATGTTGCATGAGTTTCTAAACCCTGTGATAGGAAGAAAGATATGACTACAAATAGTCTTGAACAGAGGCCAAAGAACACCAGCCAGACCAAAATTAGGATGCTGCATTTCATCCTGATAAGAAGTCTGCCCGGCTGTGGTTTTATTTCCTTCGTCTGCAAGTTGTGACAATAACAGGCACATTGTGCATTGTTGAAAAGACTAAGAACCCCAGAGCTGCTTAGCATATCAATGTTATTGTAGAGATGCGCTGAGAGAAATGAGTTGGAATCTTCCGTCTTGAAGAACCTGCTGGATTTGACTAGAGAAATTAAGGGTTGAAAGTAATGATAGAGTCACAGTGACTGTGACCACATGTCCCCACACACCTCATACCCCAGAACTCACCTTCCTGTGAACATGCACTGAGCATAGTCCAAGCCCACATCTACTGCAGGGAGTCCAGCCTGCCCAGAGTGTCCCCCTTAGTAATTAAGGAACCCCAGGGAATGTTGGTCTGTCCCACTGAGCAGGCTGAGTTGTCCTCCATGTCCAGAAGGCAGCCTTGGACCCTCCGCTGGCCACTTCTTTACCCAAGCACCCAGAGTATCTTTACCAAGTATCGCTCACTCCAGACTACAAAGTTTGACCAAACTTATGGAGAGCATGGCAATCACACAGGGAACTAGATTCAGAAAAGGTAAGCAAAGCAAACTCAGCAGAGTGTTTCATTGCCTTCCACTGCTGAGCATCCTCCTGGCTTCTGCAACCTCACAGAGGCCTATATTCACAGATTTGGGGTCCCCTCACGCTGCCATCTGCCCCACTCCCCAGAGGCAGAGGGAGACCCTCTGCTCCTCTGGATCAAGGCTTACTTCCCATTTTCAATCCCTGGTGAGTAACAGTGGGAAACTGTGTTTTTTTTTAAAAAAAAAAAAACATTTATTTTTCCATTCCACCCACGGGGTGGGGCTCCCACGGCCTTGGCAAGCCCACTACAGACTCATTTCCCAAGTCCAGCCAGACTCATTTCCCAAGTCCAGCTTACTCAGTCTTCAATAATGTCGTGTGGGTCAGCAACAGAGCCAGCCCCGCCATGGCCCTGCTACACTCAGGCCACTTCTCCTCACGGTCTGACTTCCTGCTTGAGGCAAAGCCAAGATCAGACCTGCACATCCCTCCTCCCTGGCGAAGCTGGTCTCAGACTCTCCTGTGAGTAAATAAATACTTGACCGGGAAACATCACCTAAGAACTCAGAAAACGGTCCAGTCTAAACTCAGACTGAGGGAGAAAAAGCCAACCACTGGCTCACAAGATCCCAAGCTCCATTACTAAATAATGGAAAGGGCGGGGATTTGGGGCCTTTCTGTGGTTCGGAATGATGGGAGATGATTGCCCAACATCTGCGTGACTAGAAATGTCCCAATCTCCTGATAGAAAAGAACCTTCTCCTAAGACGAATTGCACCTTCCTTTCTGAAATATATGTCAGCTCATAACATTAATTATTTTTCCTGCTTCCACAATTGTAAGGTCTCCAGCAACAGAGAAAACTGTTAGAAAATTTGAAAAATGCAGTTTGTCCCCACTGAGTTGTCAATAACAGAAATGAAACACAAGCAAAAGGCCAGATTCTGAAGATGCGTGTGACAAAAATCTTCTATTCCAGACATTTGAAGGATCACCTTTCCAGAAGCCAGATTATAAGCCCTGAATTCTGGCATGAATACGTCCTCCTGCATATAAGGAGGGGGCTAGAAATATCTTAATTTTTACGAGTTAAGACAGCACGGTAAATGGCATTCAGTTGAAGGGTTTTATTCCCCGGCTCTCAAAGAAAGCAACAAAGTTCTTGCTGCCTGAAACTTGGAGTACTGAGTAGCAATTTAACTTGAAATCTGCATGCAGACTTACATCAAAAACAAATTTCAGAACTTGCCAAGGAAGATTAAGGAAAAGTGTATCTGACTTTACTCAGCTCTGAACATTGCATAAGTCAAACGTTTTCCGAGCTCTCTGTTTGTATAATGGAGTCCACACTGACGGATTCTTGGCGATATCAATCGTGGGTACCAAAATCCAAAAGGGGGCATTCAAGCTGGCTCCGACAAGAGTTGCTACAGAACCCCAGACATGCAGGAGCCAATTATAAATGAGGCAAAAGTCATCCCTCCAAGTTCACTGATGCTTTGTGGGCCTTGGGCAAATCAGTAATGCCAAAATTTGTTTTTCAGGCATGTTTGCCAACATATGGTTCTTGGACAGGATTACGGGCCTCCCCAGATGTTATCAAAGTAAAAAGGGAGATGGTACTGGAATAATTTCTCGCCATCCCCGAAGCGTAAAGTGAAAGGAAGGTAGTTTTCCCTTTCCAAATCCCAGCTCACTTCCTCTGTCTTGAAAGACTCACTTTTTCGGCAATCCCCCCAATGACATCATTGGCACGGAGGTTATATAATTGAAGACAATCACATTTCCACAGAGCTTCCCAGAACAGAAAACACCTCTGAAGGCAGTTCTCATTATCAGAAAATCCAGCTGAAGTTGTGAGTTCTTTCATTGTCTGCCTGAGTAAGTAAATGACCACCCTTTTTTCTCCTATGAGAGGATAATGTAAAAAGAAATCAGTATCTCTCAGAAAAAAAGAACAAAAGCTTCCTTTTACACCTATATATTGGCAAAATTTTCTGGTACTGAGTGTACTTCTCTTTTTAATAATTCTAAATCAATGTAAGACTTTTATTTCCATGCCTAGTTTAGGTTTTAATTGTTTTTCCAGAACAGGAGAGAGTGTCTTTGAAACAGTTTGGGACAATTTCCAGTAGTCACTCCTTTTATCAAGGTCAAATGAAGTACATCAGGGCTGAAGACGGCCATCAGCATGGACTCTAACCAATTATGGTCTACATATTCTGATTTATAAAAATCAAATCAGTCCTTCCAGGATGGCTTACAAGGTTTCATAAGGCCAGTAAAGTGGTTGGGTCATGTGTGACTTGAAAATAGCATCTTATTATGTGACCAGGCTGACAGTCTTTAACATCTGTGTCTGTATTTCCAATGCTTTTATCATCACCTCGCTGCTGAAATTTGAGTTAATTTGAAGAAAGATAATTTGTTAAGGAAAGTCACGCTCTCTTCCAAGTAGTGGGTGCCAAAGTTGAAATGTGCAGAATTCAGAAAATATCACAGAGGAATTATAGAATCGTAGTCACCCAACATCCCTTTTGATTTTTCAAATAGGATCAAATATCACTAATAATGTCAGTAGCTGCTATTTACTGATGCCTACTGTGCACCAGGCAAATATCAGAGCTAAAGCTAAGCCAACGATCAAGTTGGCTATTCCTCTCTGGCCAACTTTATAAACATAGGCAACAGCTGATGAAGAAAATCCTTTTAAAAATAAGGCCTGAGTTAGCAGATGCCTACTGTAGCCACAGTGGCCACAGCCACAGCCACATCCAGGCCTTGGGAGTTGGAGGGCAGTGTCCACTAACCTCTCTGGTTCTAACTAAAGTCCTTGTCTGGGTGGTGGTCCCTGACTTCCTGCAGCCCCTGTAGTAGTTTCCTGCAGCTGCTGTAACTACCATAGACTTATGGGCTTAAAACAAGGTAAATTATTATCTCACAATTCTAGAGATCAGAAGTTCAAAATCAGCCTGACTGAGCTAACATCAAAGTGTTGGCTCCTTTTGGAGGCTCGTGGGAGGGGTGGGGGGAATCTGCTCCTTGCTGGTTCCAGCTTCCAGAAGCCTCCTGCCTTCCTTGGCTTGTGGCCCTTTCCTCTGTCTTCAAAGCCAGCAGGATAGCATCTTTGATTTCTCTTGACTCTGACACCCCTGCTTCCCTCTTAGAAGAACTCTGTGATGACATTGAGCCCACCCGGGTAGTCTGGGATCCTTTCCCCATCTCAAATTCCTCACTTTAACCTCATCTGCACAGCTATTTTGCCATGAAAACACATTTTCAGGTCCCAAGGACTAGCACATGGACGTCTCTGGCTGTTATTTTGATGACTCTACATCCCTGGGGCACAACCCCTCCTTTGTCTGGTGAGGGCCTGGGCAGCCTGCTAAGGTTCAGGTTTTTTAAAAATTCATCATCGAGTTCATCACAAAACACTTGTAGTTTAGTAATTCTATGTATATGCTTTAAAATTTTGTAAATTTTATCAAATGCAGCACCCATTGCAGTTAATAGAATATTGAAACTTATTTGTATGCAGTTACAAATTGTGTCTGCACCACAATTTGTTCCAATCACATTTCAAACACAATGTGTGTTCATTGATCTCTTAATAACAGTAAGAATATTGATGTGACCATGACACTACGCTTCACCCAAATTTCAATTTATATTATCCTCATAAAAATGTAATAGCTTTATTTCCAATAACTTTATGAAAAATTTAAACTTAATTTAGAACAGCATTTTTAAAAAGTCAATTGTTGGCTCAGTGCCTATAGCTCAAGCGGTTAAGGCACCAGCCACATACACCAGAGCTGGCGAATCCAGCCCGGGCCTGCCAAACAACAGTGACAACTATAACCAAAAATAGCCGGGCATTGTGGCAGGCACCCATAGTCCCAGCTACTTGGGAGGCTGAGGCAAGAGAAATAATTAAGCCCAAGAGTTTGAGGTTGCTGTGAGCTGTGACGCCACAGCACTTGACCGAGGGTGACATAGTGAGACTCTGTCTCCAAAAAAAAAAAAAAAAAAAAAAAAAAAATCACTGCTTTGATTTCACAAAGTGGATGAAAGAATTGAATTGTGATTAGAATTCACTGGTTTCTCTATCTGAGTAATCTAAGTATACCAATATTTAACTGGCATCATTTTACTGTTCTTGAGGTCCTTCTTCTGAAGCCAACACATACCCAGCCCTCACTTCCATTGTTGTATGTGCACAAGAAAAGCTGGAGCTAAACATGAGCTGAATTAACTTAAAGAATAGTCATTTGATCTAAGTGAAAAGTCATATCTCTTTTAGCGATCTATAGTGTAACAGCATCTTTTGTAGTCACATATGTGAAATCAGTGTGTCTTAGGACACAATCTTCTTAAAATTACTAACTTCTAATCTAGCAGTTCTGAGTCTTCAGTTTTCTTGTTGTCAGTGAAATCTCTACAGCCCCCATAGTGATGTAAATGTCAACAAACATTTTGTGCAAATTACACATTCATCATCAACTTCCTTGAGAAATACAAGTTCAGTACTTAAATTTTCATTAGACGTATGGTTTCTAGCTCATCACTGCTAGAAGGGTTTGTTGAAAATTTTAAAAGCATTGAAAAATAATAAAATAAACATATAGTTGTGGATTTACACTCTGCAAAAAATGACCAAACCATCATAACAGGAGCATCCAGCCTCCTCCACATCTGGGTCAGGACAGTTCAGCTTCTGTGTGCCGTGGGTATTTTACAGTCACCAAACCATGATTTCCCATGTTTCCCACTGATCTGTCAACTGACGGCCCAGCAGCTTATTCTCTTCTCTGTCTGCTCTCTACCTTTGTGATTTCATCCAGACTTGTGTCTTTAAATATCATCTATGTTATTATAACTTCTAATTAGGCCTCTGGGTCTCAGACCTTGTCCCTGAATACCTAACTTGTCTTACTTAATTGCTCTCTGGACATCCCCTCCTGATGGCCAATAGACTTATAAACCTTAGTAAGTCCAAAGTGAACTCCTGATCTTCCCCCTGAAAAACCTGCCCCATCTTCACTCTGTCATTTCCATTTCACTTGATGACAACTTCATACTCTCAGGTGCCCAGACCAAGAACCTTGGCATCATCCAACTTCTCCTTTTCCACACCTGAAGCCAGTTAAAAATCATAGCAGTACCACCTTCAAAATATGCCTAGGACCTGGTGCCTTCTGACCACCTCTACAGCTACCACCCATGTGCCATTGCCTGCCAACATAATTATTTATTAGGTTTATTTATAATCAATTGTCTCCTCCCACCAGACTCATTGATGGCAGGGATTTTTAACCGCTTTACTGTTGGCCATGTCCCAAATACCTAGAACAGTAGCTGGCACATAGTAGGCACTGAAAATCCTTATTCAGTGGCTAAATGCCTGGAGCAACCATTGAATTATATTCGATGATAATGACTCAGTGTGATACAATAATGTCACAGCTAGAAGGGCCTTTTTGATGTCATCATGTCCTCCTCAGATGAAGAAAGGCTCAGAGACATGAACTGACTTGCCCAAGGTCACACATGCAAATAGAGTCTTCCAAGATTAATTTTGTCTTACATAATATCTTCTGTTAGAATCTGTGGGACTTTGCCCAGTTGGAGGAATCTCAAGTGTCATTGAGCAATGGCAATGTTGATGATGATGTAATAGTTAACACTTGTTGAGCACTTATGATAAGTCAGGAATTCTGCTAAATACTTAGTGTACATTAACTCGTCCAGGTTGGGGAAGGATTCTTAGGTGCTGGGGGTTGTCTGGAGCCCCAGAAATCCCACAGTGTTGGCAGCTGCTCGCTCCACGTGTCAGACATTGACGGTCCTCTGAGTTGGCTGTGGCCAGCTTTGCTGGCAGGAGCCCCCAAACCCACGAGTACAGGATGTGATGTAGGGACCACAGAGGGCTGGTAGTTGTGATTTGCCCTAAGGAAGGAGCAGCGTTTCTCTGCCTGTGCCTTTCCCCCTTAAACAGCGTGAGGTTGTGGGAAGCAGGTCAGACGTGCTTGGCTGTGACATTGGCCTGTGGAGTCCTGCTTCTGAGGGCCACAGCTCAGCAGTGGCCAGCTAGGTCTCCTTGGACAAGCTAGTGAACTCCTCTGAGCCTGGCCAGGTGAGGGTATCACATGCAGCAGAACCAAATAGACCAAGAGGGCAGGCTTTTGGATCAAACTAACAGGAGTTGAATCCAGGCTCCACCATGGACCAGTGGTCTGAGCCCAGATAAGTGACTCAGATCTTAGTGCTCACTTTTCTCTCTAGCAAACTGGAGATAACAACAGAACCCTGCTCCAGGGACTGCTAGGAAGATTAAATGAGAAAATACTTAAGGTGAAACACTTAGGATGGTGCCTGGGACATAGAGACCATTAAATAAATGTTAGTTATTCTTACGATGTTATTAGTTATATTTTTGAAGCCTACCTGAAGAACTTTCTCATTCTGGAAGCCTTCCAGCATTACCGCACCCTGTCACTGGTCCCAGTGCCAGCGATCAGCTCCCTCGATCTGTCCCTTTCCTAGACTTTGCTTGATTCTGTCTCGCATCAACTCCTGTCTCCATGCCCTTCAGGACCAAGGTCTGGGAACTTTATCCCCTCTAGATGGTGAGCACCATGAGGTTGAGGCTGCTCCATCCCATGGACCTCCTGAACGTGGCATAATGCTGCCACTAAATGTCTGTTAAACTGTTACTAATAATACTTACATAGTTGTTAATAAGATGAATGACCTTCCATTTGGCCTTCCTTTCTACCAGGCAATGTGCTAAACACCCATAGTCCTATCACCACCCCACACACAGTCCCACAAGAGGGATACAGTTGATTCCAATTTTTTTTATTTATTGATTTTATTATCATTCCAATTTTTTTTAAAGGACATTAGAAATCAAAGAATCCAAGTTGTTCACACCAAGTGATCGTACCAGGATTTGAGCTTAGGGCCCTTCCTTTAAAACAGAGATCATTATACTTTTCCTCTAAAGTAGCAAATGGTAAATATTTTCAGTTTTGCAGACCAGATAGTCTCTGTGGCAAGCACTCTGCTCAGTCATTATTGCACACAAGCAGCCATAGACCGCACACAAATGAATGTGTCGATGGGCACGCCAATAAAACTTAATCATCCAAATTGGGCTGCAGGCTGATTTTGGCCCATTGGTGATAGTTTGCTCCCTCCTGTTTTATTCTATGGTCTGTTCTTTTCAGGTCATTGTGGATGGCATCTTGGACTCCCCTAGAGCTCCAGTCCTCCAACCAGAGCCAGCTCTCACCTCTCAATGCTACATCTTGTGACAATGCTCTGGAAGACTGGGACCTGCTGTACAGAGTGCTACCAATAGTTATCATCATCATCTGCCTCTTTGGCCTCCTGGGAAATCTTTTTGTCCTGTCCATATTCCTCCTACCCAGGCGGCGACTGAATGTGGCAGAAATCTACCTGGCCAATCTGGCAGCTTCTGATTTGGTGTTTGTCTTGGGCTTGCCTTTCTGGGCAAAGAATATCTGGAACCAGTTCAACTGGCCTTTTGGAGCCCTCCTCTGCCGTGTCGTCAATGGGGTCATCAAGGCCAATTTGTTCATCAGCATCTTCCTCGTTGTGGCCATCAGCCAGGACCGCTACCGTGCACTGGTGCACCCCATGGCCAGCTGGAGGTGGCGGAGGCGGAGGCAGGCACACGCCATCTGCGTGCTCATCTGGGCCATGGGGGGGCTCTTGAGCACCCCCACGTTCCTGCTGCGGTCCGTCCAAGCAGTGCCAGATCTGAATATCTCTGCCTGCATCCTGCATTTTCCCCATGAGGCCTGGCACTTTGTGAGGATAGTGGAGTTGAATGTGCTGGGTTTCCTCCTACCTCTGACTGCCATCATCTTCTTCAACTACCACATCCTGGCCTCCCTGCGAAGGAGGGAGGAGTTCAGCAGGACACAGAGTGTGGGTCCCAAGGATGGCAAGACCACAGCACTGATCCTCACACTGGTGGCTGCCTTCCTGCTCTGTTGGGCCCCCTACCACTTCTTTGCCTTCTTAGAATTCCTGAACCAGGTGCAAGCCATTAGAGGCTGCTTCTGGGAGGAGGTCATTGACTTGGGCCTGCAGTTGGCCAACTTCTTTGCTTTCATCAACAGCTGCCTGAATCCGGTGATTTATGTCTTTGTGGGTCGGCTCTTCAGGACCAGGGTCTGGGAACTTTATAAACAATGCACCCCTAGAAGTCTTGCTCCAATGTCCTCGTCCCATAGGAAAGAAATCCTTCAGATTTTCTGGCAGAATTAAAACAGCAATAAACCAAAAGGCTTAGCTTTCTTGCCAATTATTTCGGATATAATAAATACAATTGCGGTAGACTAAATAATGACCCCCAAAGATATCCAGGACCTAATAGTCACTGGAACTTGTGAACATTACTATATACACATATGGTAAAGGGGATTTTGCTGATATAATTAAACTAAGGGTTTTGAGATAGGGGAGATGGTCCTAAATTATCCCAGTATACTCACAAGGGTCTTTAGTGTCAGAGAAGATGTGACCACAGATGCAGGGGCCAGACTGATGTAAGGGGGAGGGGGTGGTGCTTAGCCAGGGATTACAGGAGCCTTGTAGGGGCTGGAAAAGGCAACAAAACAGATTCTCCTTTGAAGCCTCCAGAAGGAACCAGCCCTGAAAACTAGCCCAGTAAAATTGAGTTTGGTTTCTGGCCTCTGGAACTGTAAGAGAATAAATACATTTGTGTAATGAGAATACATTTGTGGGGTGGCACCTGTGGCTCAAAGGAGTAGGACGCCGGCCCCATATGCCAGAGGTGGCGGGTTCAAACCCAGCCCTCGTCAAAAAAAAAAAAAAAGAAAAGAAAAGAGAATACATTTGTGTAGTGTTGTGTAGTTTTTTAAGCTACAGAGTTTGTGGTAATTTGTCACAGTTGCTATTGGAAACTGATACAAGTATCCAGTAAGGGTCTTTTATTACATTTACATTTGTTCAATATTTTCTAGGCTAACTGCTGGGAAGGCCGGTCTGACGTAACTAGAGATTCTATCCACAAGGAATGTACATGGATCTAAATAGAGTAGAAGCTCTGCAAGTTACCACCAAAGGGACTGCAATAAAATGGTCAACATTCAGAGATGGTCAACATAAGGAACCAGGCCTGCTCTACTGAAACGTTCATGTGGTGCATGTCCAGTCTATGGAAATTAGGTCAATTTAAGGAAGCGATCAGCGTAGGGAGGTGGTCAACTGTGTAGTTCTCTATGCCTGGCACAGTGCCCAGCATTTAGTAGGTGCTCATGAATGAATCCCATCCTTCAGAGGTGATAATATGTAATTTTCAGTACAGTAGAAACGACAGTAGAACCTCCATAGTTGGCCAAACAAAAGGCGATTTCCAGAGAGAAGAAATAAACTGGACCCGGGTGGGTTTATGGGTGAGGAGGGAGAGACTGATGCTAGGATGGCAGAGGACGAGGCAGGTCCTGGAGGGATTTGGGCTGGAGAAGAAAGGATGTGTTGGTGCTACAATGGGTTAAGGGACAGACGAGGCCTCATTAGGGAAGCAGGAAGGGGTCCCCGGAGGCTCTGAGGGCCCAGCTGAAACTAGAATGCATGACTTTGTTGTGTGATTTTACTCTACCAATGCTCAGCAGGCTCAAGAAAGGCAGACAGTGGTGCATTGCTCCAGTGAGGGTTTTTACGTTTTTTTTCTTTTGAGACAGAGTCTCAAGCGGTTGCCCTGGGTAGAGTGCCATGGCAACATAATTCACAGAAACCTCTAATTCTTGGGCTCAAGTGATCCCCTTCCCTCAGTTTTTCTATTTTTAGTAGAGATGGGGTCTCACTTTTGCTCAGGCTGGTCTTGAACTCCTGAGCTCAAGCACTTCACCTGCCTTGGCCTCTCAGAGTGCTAGGATTACAGGCATGAGCCACTGCGCCCAGCCCAGTGAGGGGGCTTAGCAGGTAGATAGCCACAGGTCATGGGAGTTGGGGATGCTAGTCAGACTGGGGATGGCTGGGAGAGAGAAGCAGTGAGCAGAGGAGAGGAAGGAAATAGAATGAATTTGGTACATTAAAGGATAGGTGTAGCAGAAGGACCTGCATGACAGAGTAAGAAAGGTAGAAAGTTGTGACCACAGAGCAGGAATGTTTGAATACAACATTCTGGAGGGAGAGCCATCCCAGGAGATGACAAGGACCAGGTGTGGCCACAGCACCAGGTGGTTGAAGTAGACAAAGGTAGAAAGGGGGTGGAGAAAACATGGTCAAGGAATTGAGAGTTCACTGAGCCCCTGCGCTGGCAGGACGCTGCAAGGCCATGGGGAGGAAAGAGTCAGAGGCCAGGAGGCCATCCTCAGGTCTGTTCCACAGAGTGGGGAGGGTATAGTGACCAGATTCCAGGACACTTGGGGGGGATGCACAGCCTGCCCAGCTGCACAGAGGACTGGCACTCGCAGAATCACAGCAAAGGTGCAAATTCATTTGAGAAATGGAAGGTGGGCCTGGGGAGGGGTTTAAGAGGCTGGCAGGGCTGGGCCACCATGACCTTGTCAGTGACAACCCTGTGACCAGCTCCAGCCTCTGTGGGTTTCCTGGAAAGCAGAGTGTTGTTCAAATGGCCTGGATTAGGGCCAAGAAGTAGAATCCAACCTGCCTGTGAGTTTAATTTGGACTACATGATATTCCAAAAATGTTTTTGCAGTGTAATTTGAGCACTTTAGAAAACCAAGGCAGAAGCACTGATTAATCTTAGGAGTTCAAGACCAGTCTGAACTCCTAAGATTCAGTAAGACCCCATCTCACTAAAAATAGAAGAAAATAGCCGGGCATTGTGGCAGGTACCTCTAGTCTCAGTTACTTGGGAGGCTGAGGCAGGAGGATCCCTTGAGCCCAGGAATTTGAGGTTGCTGTGAGCAAGGTGAAGGCCACTGCACTCTAGCTCGGGTAACAGAGTGAGACTCTGTCTCAAAAAAAAAAAAATTTTTTTTAATTTTTTTGATCTGGTTACAAATATTGAAATCCCACATATGAACCTGGCTTCCTAGCTCCTCCTGAGAATTTGGAAGATCTAGCAACAACAAGTTCATTCGGCAGATGTTTCTGAGCATCTACTTTGCCACACACTGTTTTAAGCATAGAGAGGAGAACTGGGCAGCGAACAAGAGAGAGGACCACTCTGGTTCCCTCAGATTGGCCTTCTGGGGTTCCTCCAGGGAGCCGAGCAGCAGAGCCCGCTAGGACAGGGTGCCCTCCCACCCACATCACACATGCATAGCCATTGTGGGAGGTTGAGTGTTCAATCTAGACCAACTACATCATTGACAGTCTGGGAAACAGGACAGCACAGCTCACCAAGGCTCCCACAGCGAGTGCCACACACAGCCCCACCACACAGAGCAGTGTGCTCACACTGTCACCTCATTTAACCTTCCAGCCCCCTGTGTGAGGGTCAATTCCATTATGTCCATTTCCCAGATCAAGAAGAGGAGGCTGAGGAAGGTAGCATACGCCCAAAGGGCAGAGGTTGGATTCACCTAGCTTGAAGTACTCCAACACTCATGTAATTTCCAGGTCCCCAGGCAGGAATTCAGTGGAAAGACTCTACAGCAAAGCGGCAAGAACAGGCAGGAATGAGCAGGAATAGCAGGTAGGAAGGAGCGTTGGAAAGGGCAAAGAATCCCTGCTCTTCTCTCTGCCTGCCGTGAACAGACCCAAAAATGCCCTCTTTGCTTCTTTGTCCGCCTACATTAAGCTTGTGGCTTATACAAATCCTTTCTAGGGTTACAAAAAACAATTCCACATTCAAGAAGAATGTGCTGGCAAGTGAAATCAGAGAACATAGCTCACAGGTCTGTAGTTTAAGGGTAGACTATAAACACAGTCTCTGATGCGTCAGATACCTGGTTTATGAAACACATGTAAGAAACATTTACCAAACCCAGCAAACAGCCCCACAGCAGGAGAGAAACTGGCAAGTCCACCCAGCGAGAGTTCTGTTCCCCGTCTATTGGAAAGGTTAATTATTTATTTGAAGAGAAAGAATGTCCTGCCTTGGTTAAAAGCATCGATACTGTGGGGGAAGGTAATATTTTTGAATTCCTGTGGATCTGGTTGACAGGCTAACCTGGCATGTTCCACACCTGGGTCCAGTCTTAGGCTGCACCTATGTTGTTAACACTCGGGGTGGACAGATGTGTTAGCAAATGGTCTGCCAGCATCCCTGGCTCCAGCACCCACTCAGGCTCCCACTTTCTCTCTGAGAAGGGCCAAGTACAGAGAGATGTGGAGCTACTTCTTCCATCCACTCCCAGCCTCAGGCCTGTTCTGGGCCTGAAATCATGGGATCAATGGGCATAGCTCTCCTTTATTGCTCTGCATGGTGGAAGAGGGAATGAGCAGCACCCCTGCCTCATCCATCACAGGGACTGAGCTGCTTGCTCTAAGCCTTCCAAATCCCAGCCCCAGGAAACTCCCTGATGTTGCAATGGCCACAGGCAGGATCTTGTTCTCTGGAGATGAGTAATGAACCTGAAGAGAAGCATCTGGGAAGGGTCCCAGGAGGCGTTCCACCATGCCTCTCACTCCCACTCCAGCCCCCAGGGCCCAGAAATCTGGTGGAGCTGATTCAAGGCCTTGGTTCCTAGCCGAGCTCCTCTTGGCCTCTGCACATCTTCAGGCCTTCCTGCTGTTCTTCTGTCCTACCAGCCTACACAGCAAGGACCCAGGCAAAGCAGGGTGTGGGCCACCCTGTGCCCAGCCCCTTCCTCCAGATCCTCTGGGCTCCCTCTCAGCACCCTCACACCCTACCCCCCAGCTCAGTCCCAGGTCCAAGGAAGGCCTCACGAAGGGGCTGCTGACTGCAATGTGGTGGGACAGAGGGCGCCTGGGACTCAGAGCCAGGCACGTCGCATTCCAACCCCCTCCACCATGTGGGCTTGGCTGGGTCACAGATGTTCACAGCCCCCCCATATAGGGGAGGAAGGGGAGCAGTACCTCACTGAGTTGTGAAGATTAAGCGACCTAATGGGTTGCCTCATACCTTTTTTGGAAAAAGATAAGGAGCAAAGAAAGGGACAGAAAGGCAACACGTACGTGAGGCACCAGGACGTCACCTGCCTATCGCAAGCACATGTGAGTAGAAGAGGCTGTAAATATCACCAAAATGAGTATGAAATAAAATCTAAAAAATCATATAAGTGCCCATCTCCTGTGTGTGATGCAGTATCATACTTGTGTAAGATGTTGCATTTGGGGGAAACTGAGTCAAGAGTACACGGGAGCTCTCTGTATTACTGCATGTGAATCTACCTACTAAAAAGCTTTAAAAAGAAAGTATCATTAAGTTCAACCACTTCAGTTTACAGATGAGAAAACCAAAGTCCAGAGACAGGCAAAGACTTGTCTAAGAGGACCCAGTGGGTAGGGCTCTGCCTAGACCCACAATGCCCACTAGGCCCTGGTGACAGGTCTCAGGCTATGGTTAAAGAAGAAGCTCAAATGCCAGGATCGCACCTTCTCAGTGACCTTGCGGGCAGCAGACACTGGAATTGGATTCACTGAACGGAATTGGAATCCTGTTCACTATAAGCAGCGGTTCTCAACCCACAGGAACCGTATTAAAGGCTCGTGGCATTAGGAAGGGTGAGAACCACTGACTATAAAGCAGTGAACAGAAAGCTGGACCTACTTTCCAGAAGCTTCAGGGAACAGAAAAGTATCAGGAAGGGTTGGTTGAGGCTCAGCAAGGAGAAGGGGAAGACTTTTCATTGTTTTAGTCTATAGCTCGGTGTACTGTGGCTGTTAAAATAACTGCCAACTCCGCTCGGCGCCTGTAGCTCAAGCAGCTAAGGCACCAGCCACATACACCAGAGCTGGCAGGTTCGAATCCAGCCCGGGCCTGCCAAACAACAATGCAACTACAACCAAAAAATAGCCAGGTGTTGTGGTGAGCACCTGTAGTCCCAGCTACTTGGGAGGCTGAGGCAAGAGAATCACGTAAGCCAGGAGTTGGAGGTTGCTGTGAGCTGTGATGCCATGACACTCCACCCAGGGCAAGAGCTAGAGGCTCTGTCTCAAAAAAAAAAAAAAAAAAAAAAAAAAAAGAAAGAAAGAAAAGAAAAAACTGCCAACTGTAAAAGCTGCATTAATAGAAATACAGTGTCTAAAATGAGGGAGGTGATATCCCATTAATTTAGCAAAAGACAGGATCCAGGAGAAGTCCAGCTCTTGGCTAATTCAGAAGAAAGGGATCAGACTGGTGAGAGACTCAACAGCACACCCTCCGGACACAGGGCCTGAGAGAGTGTACCCACAGAGGGCAAGACTTGTGGAGAGAGATGAACAAATGCCTTTGGTAATGACCCCAGTAGAGCCAAAGAGAAGAAAATTCATGAGAAATACATCCTGGCTTAATCTGAGGAAGAGCTCTTTGACACACAGAGCTGCCCCATGATAGAACTGACCACCTTAGAAACCAGTGGGCTCCTTATCACTGGAGGGGTCTCAGCAAAGCTGCAGAGTCTCTTGGAAGGATGTTGCAACAAGGATCCAGGAAGCATTTATTACACACACTTGAGGAGCTTACTGCATGTGGGGAAATCAGATAAGAGATCATTCTTCAGTATAAGAAATATAATCACGGGGTGACCAAGTCTGCCTGGCAGAAGTTCAAGAAGCACAGAAGGTGCCCTCAGCTGGGTCTTAAAGTTAAGTAGGGCAATGAGGGTGTTGGCCACCTCCTGCTTTTCTCTCACCCGAGTTCCCAGCCAAGGAAATCAAGGGCTGGGAGAATGATCCCAAGGCTGAGGAGTTACTGTTATCCTCCAGGCTATGTGCGACAGTGGAGACCAAATGAGGAAGTGGCATGTTCAGAGCTGCACTTCAGAGATGCTTTCACTAGAATATGAACATGGCTTACAGGGTATGAGAATCTATTGCTGCATAACAGACCACCCGAACTACTACTATCAACATTGGCCAAAAGCCTCTTCTATTTGAAAGACCAGCTATTCAGAAACAGTTTCCAGGGAGCCACTGTATGGAGGTAGGAGGCTCAACAGAGTGCAAGAGCTGAGGTCCCAGACCTCAGACTAACGGTGTTCTGTGTCTTGGGGCAAAGCATTCTGGAACTCAGTTTTTCCATCTGTAAAATGAGCACACTACAGTAGACAATATCTTCCAAATCCTAGAATTCTCTGAAGGTAGGATAATTTTATATTTTGCTTCCCACCCCTCAGCCTAGAATAATACATCAAATGTATTGAACACTCAGTACATATAATCAAAGCAGTGAATGAATAATCTGATCTTGTTTTAATTTGGGAAGGCCAGGGTTGGAGTACTTCCTAGTTTGCCAACATACCACCTAACCCATCTGTGGTTTTTACTTTCGTCCGAGGTCAGCCTCATACTTAATCCTCTTGCTTGTTCTGCAGAAGCAAAACTGCCAGCTGCCGGACTACTGCTCACAAATCCCTGAGTAAAACCAGGCAGGGATCAGAAGAGCCACCCAACTGAACCCAGCTGAAATGGCTGTCTACAGAATTGTGAGCTCAGGTTGATAGGAGTAGTGGGAGGGGAAGGAAATAATTCTTCCTCACTCTTCTGGGGGAGACATTACTGCAGCTCACTGACAATTCCAGTTCTCTCCCATGGTGGCCTCATGACTAAGTGACATCTTCCAACTGAATACTTGTCAGTAACAAAGATGATCTTGCAGTCCTTGTGCACCAACTCCTTTGTCCCCTTAGTTCAGCACTCATGAGGGAAAAAACAAAACAAAACAGGAGTGTCCTATTATCTTGCTCATCACTTACTACTACAAAGGACTCAAGCCCCAAACACCTGTTACTCTTTTGGGACAAATATGAAAGCTCAATGGTAAACTGCAAATCTGAGGCCTGTAATATTTTTCACAAAATCCTTGGTAGTGTCTTAGGCGTTCTGACACACAGTTTCTTAGCACTACAGATATTTTGGACCAGATAGTTCTTTGTTGCAGGGGCTGTCCTGGGCATTGTAGGATGGTTAGCAACATCCTGGGCCTCTAACTAGATGCCAGGAGCAATCTCCCTCTGGAGTGGTGACAACCAGAATGTCTCCAGATGTTATAAAATTCCCCCTAGTGGACAAAATCATCCCCTCCCCAGAGTGAGAACCACATTTTAGCTGATCTGATCCAGTTACTCAATAAGATCTCAAGGAAAGCCTGATTGTCTGGAGAGACTTCTTAGAGGTGGTGGGACTTCAGCCCTCAAAGTTGATTGCACTTCACTAAGGAAAGTGGAATGTCATAGTTCTGGCAAAGAAAGAGTGCACAGAAGGGGGCTTGGAGGCTTGTGGGCCAGAAGCTCGCACAAACTACATCTGGAATGATTAGTCAAGCTACAAAATCAGCCAGAACCAACTCTGGCATGCATTGCACACACAGTGTTTACTAGTATCATTGGAGCAGATCTCTCCTCAAGTTCAAAACATGACATTGGCTTCCTGCAAGTCGTCATTATTGAGTCTGGTGTCATTCCCTGGTGTTTAACACCTTCTGTCAACACCTTGCACCTTTGTCAATGTTCTTTTCCTTCTGCTGTCTTACAGCCAACCTTATGGATGGGAAAGGGAGAATGGGATTCACTTGTAATGAAGAAAAGGGAAGAATGGGATTCACTTGTAATGAACAAAATGCCAAATGCCAACATTTTTACAGGAAATAGGATCCAATGGGACCAGAGCAACCTTGAGAGGAGGGACTAGACCATGGAGGTGCAGTGTTGAATCCTGTCTTTATTTCAAATTTTGAGGTTTTGTTCATTACGGATATTTTTGTGTTTTGACTTTTTAAAAACATTGCGTTAAACTATTGTTTGATTATTGATGTGCTCCCCCTTGAAACTTTGTGCCCAGGAGATGCCCTGAGGGGGAGGATGAAAGGGCTACATTTCCAGTAGAAGAATCTAGCAGACAGGCTTCAGCAGGCTTCTGTTTCAAACTCACTTTTAGCTACCCTTCAAAGAAAATAAACGATCTCTATGTGAATACAAAGCACATTTCTATTCTCTCATGCTCCAAATATTCTTTTATCAACCTGTTGTTAAAATTCCAACAGGGGCAACTTTCACAAGCATCAGGGATTGAGAGAGGGCCTGGGGTATGTTGCCACCCAAACCAGTATTTACAGGGAGAAATTAATTACGAAATAAAATGACATTTTTACTTTTAATGTAAGCAGTGTCCTCGACTAAGAGGAAGCTATCACAGACAAGCCTTATGAAAGAGGATAGTTCTGGTTTTTCCCAAGCCTTCCCACAGTGTGTGGGGTCACATTTTATACAGGCTCAGATGCCAGGCTTTGCAGGGGGTGAGATTCCAAACCAAAGTTCCATCAAGAAGCGAGGGGACGCCTCCTTCTGGGACCAAACACAAATTGCTCTTTCCCCAGAAATTTTCCACAAATTTTCAAAGCAAACCCTTAACACGGATGACAACAGATCTGTTCCAAAGCAAAGTAGAGCACGGAAACAGGATAAGGCAATAATTCCTCTTGAGCGGGCGTTAAGAGATCTCTCCACAGGCAAAAAAATTTTTAAATGATAAACCTTGGTGGTGGTGGTCTGTCAATAAATATAACCACCCAAATTTTTAATGAGTGTCCCCCATCCTTGCCTTGGTGTTCCTTCCCTCTTGTGATTTATCCAACAGATACACTCACAAGAAACTGAGGTGCAGCAAAGCCAAGTGACTGGCTGGAGGTGAGTCTCTGGGGTGGGGTAGAGAGTTGGCTGCAACTCCAGTTCTGCTGGCACCAAAGAGGAAGTAAAGACAAGGTGACTTTAAAAAGAAACGGAATCTGGTCAGAAGAATGAAGGAGGGTTTAAGAGACTAGTATGTCCTGAAGGGGGCCGGAGATAACAGGAAGAAAAATGTTAGTTTAAATTGAAACGGAGAAGAGAGGGGGACATTTATTTGACCTTCGAAGTATTTACTGAATGAAGGGAGGATTTCTGACTATGGAACTGTAACATACCATATTTAACAGAGTAGTTTTGAGGAATTGTTTTCATGTCAATTTTACTGAATGGTAAATTTCTTATGGAGGTATTGCCTTAAAGTCTTTGTCGCTGCAACAAAAAACTGGGCCATATATGAGGGTTTTAGAAGCAAAATTAGTACTTTGCGCTGAGCAGTCATGTTGTCCTTTATACTTCAGTGGAATCCACATTTAAATACTATGCCCTCTTCTGATAGCCTTAGAAATTCTTACTATGAGGGTGTGCTGCTGTTCATTTTTCTCAGTTATCCCAAAACTCAAAAGACTATGCCTCTAAACACCCTCTTTGAAATTTATTTCCAAATATCCCAGATGTACCCCTCAGATCAAACTTCCCTATAACTAGGTAATCCTGAATATCAGGCTAAAAGGGGAGCCAGTCCCCCCCGCTATCCTACATCTCTGTTTAATGGCAGGAAAGCAGATGTCAGGATGGCCACTGGACAGAAGACCAGTAAAGTCATCTTCAAAACCAGGAATTCCAGTCCTAAAACTGCTCCTCAGCTTCATGAAACAAGGCTCAATCTATTGGGAGCAAAACAAACTGATTTACAATTGCAAGGAACAAATGGTTGGAATGATTAGCTATCTCATCCGGTATACATTAAAATTAGGTATCTTCCCACTAGGTTCCAGGTTCACTGAGAGCAAAAACTATTAGCATGGGGCTTTGCTCTGTTCAAGAAACAGTAACAATAATATCTAACTCCTACCTGGGACTTGTCAGACACTGTTCTAAGCTCATCACATATTAACTCATGTAATACTCATAACAATGCTCTTATTTTATAGATAAGCCAACTGAAGCACAGAAAGATTAAGTGCCTCCCCCAAGGCCACACAAATCACAAGCAGTGGAGCCTGGGTTCAGCCCCAGGTCACCTAACTCTAAAACCTACACTCTTAGCCCTGGACCAATAGTTCCCAAACTAATCTGCACATCAGAGTCACATGGGGTGCTTTAAAAATATACCTTCGGGATTAGATTTAATTGGTCTTTGGTGTGGCCTGGGCTTTGGAATTTTTAAAATATTCTAATAAGCAGACAAGTTTTGAGAACCAATGGGTTACACCACCCTGCCCCATTTCCCAGCAAATGTTTGCTGAATGTAATTTGTCGGCTCTATATGGTAACTGTTTTCTGGAATATAAACAAGCCCAGGAGGCAAAAAAAAATTCTATCTCTGGTAACAACAAATTATCTTGAGTGCAGATGATTGTAATTCACACAGAGTATGTAAGAACATGGGTCTGGGGTCACACATTCTTATATTCAAGATTTCTAAAGTGGCTGGTTATAGGCTGGAGGTAGCAGAATCAGGCTAGGTATTCAAGATTCCTCAGTACACAGGTAGACTCCATTTTTCAGGCTCCCTTGAAGCTGGCTGTGACCATGTGATTGAATTTTGACCAACAGAATTTGGGCCAGAGGGCGGGGGGGGAGGGGGGAGCACTGGGAGAGGCAAACCACTTTTGGTTTATCAAGTATTTGAAATGTATCTGTCACAAGTGCATTGTACAGATAACAGTGTGATTAATACCCAAAAGGGGAGTAGCAGATTTTAATATTACAGACACTGTATATCTCAGAAAATGGTAGTAGACAGACCCAAGAGTTGTCATCAGAAGTACAAGGAACATTATTTCCCATTAACAGGGTCTGACACATACCACCACCCCACCACCCCAAGAAAGTATTTCATACAGGCAGTGGGAACAGTTCTTGGTGAAAAACAGTAGTGTTTAAGGCAAAATTCAAAGAGTAAATATTTTAATTTTCTTCAAGAGTATTCTTAATTTCATATTTTAGTCACTAACAAGTTACATTTCCACAAAAATACCCGTACAGCATCAGTATTCTTAAATTATTCACATCCATAATTGCCATAACTAGGAAAATTAGAAAACAGTCAATGTATATATATATGCTCTTTTATTTGTAGTGAGATAAATTTGATTATCTAAACTAACTGAGGGTGAATCAACATAAAGGTGAACTAGACACCCCTATCAAATTTCTCAGTGAAAAAGCAAATAGTCCTGTGTGACCAGCAAGTTATACAAACAATGCAAGACATTGAACTAGAAATTGAAAGCTGCCCTTTCATATATACAAAATACATGTGAAATAGTGAAGTAAACATTTTTTTAAAGGGAGGGGCTGCTATTTCAACCACCCAGGACTGAGAGACATCCTTGAGCCAGCTATCACATTTATAATCTCTTGAAAGACAGCACACAGCACTCTGTTGTTTACTGTGAAACATGCTTGAAAGCAAGGGCCAACAATGGCTGCAGGAGTCCAACGTTTACTTCTAACACCTACTTTACAAAAACTGCTGACATTTCAAAATGTAAATTATTGAAACTTAACTTTCTCATCTTCAAAAAAGCCTATCATGTCATTGGCAGTGTGTTGGAATGCTTTTTCTACCTCTCACTTGCAGTTGCTGTGATGAAAAGAAAATGCTTCAAAACTGGCTGATTTGCAGCTGTGCATCTAAGGTCTATTAAAGGAAGCAAGGTGCCTAGAATGATCCTGAAAATGTTGAGATAAAAATAAGTTGGCATGAAAGCACTATTATTCGTATATGAAAAAAGTGACTATATCTTCCAGTAAATAAAAATATGATTTCCTGATAATGGAAGAGAAATTTCCATCATTATCTATACACTATATAAATATTTAACTTTTCTTTTTAACGTAAGACTTAAAAATTTGTATTTTATTCTGATACCAACTGGTATGTCCAGTTTATGCATTTGCAGATACAAAAGAATATTACTTTGTGTTTGCACAGTTCCTTTCAAGGAAACTTAAAGAACTTGATAGACATTCTGTCTAATGTCTTAAGTAGGGCCGGAGGAAGGGAAAGGACCCAGGGGAGAGGAGCTCAGAGTCCCACACGTCCCCACTATTCTGAGGAATTATCCTCGCGTTAGGTGTAAGAACACTGAAGCAAAGCAAATTTGAGTGATTTCTCTTAAGCCAAGTCACACAGCTTTTTACCTATATAAAATTTAAATTAATGTTAAGACAATTAATAGTTAATCCTGAAGCTGTTTTGGCAGTTATGGATTCCTCATTTAAAATCACTGCTTTAAAATTTAACTCTGCCTGTTCTCTCTTCACTCTACATGGTGCACAGGACCCAAATTGCAAGGTATCTGGGGACAGGCAACCTCTATATGAGCAGACACAGCTGTTTGGACTTTCTGATACTGAACAAAGGCCCTAAACCTACAGAATACTGTTCTTAAGGGAGAGTAAGTAATTCCCTCAAAAGATTTTCTATGGCTTCAAAAAGCAAGACATGGAAGGAGACAGGAAACACTTTTTTCGGTATTTTGCCTTCCCAGGCACCCTACTTGGAAAAATTGTTTTTCTTAAAGTGAATTTTACCTTATAAAAATATTGATGTCAAATATTCATGCTTGAGAATCCAAATTGTACCCAAACAGAAGTCTATTGCTATGATGTCTAGAAGGAACATCTATCTATCCTACTAGGCAATGTTCAGCAGTCTAGGGGAGACAGGAGGGAAAACTAGAGGCTCCAAATCAGAGGAAGCCGTCAAGAGGAAGACATCACTATGGCCATGGATGGCTGCCTACTTATTTGTGATGTACAGTGATTTCCACGTGTTGATAACCCTTTGGGGTTCTGAAACTCACTGGCAAATCTCGATCAAGCTTGCTTACTGGACCCCTCGGGGAGATTAACTATGTGGACTCAATGTAGCAACAAGGGGACTTGTCCAGTCTACTGCAGTCATCAAAATCCAACCACGCAGTCACTGTGGTGGAACAGAAATGTTACTTTAAGAGATCCCAGATCTAAAGTAGCCCCTGGCTGTTCTCAGTCAACAATCCCACCCCTCTGAGGCATCACAGGTCTGGGGCACTCTACAGAGCATTGTATCACATTCCACCATCTTCATATACCATGGCCTAGCATCAGAAAGTCCCCATCGAGCTTTGTGGTCAGAAGTCCAGAGGGTCACTGAGGCTTAGAGAAAGAACTTAGGTGTCTTGGCCAAGTCATGAGTCACAGATCTGGCAACCCAACGATTCTTCCCAACACTCTTTTTACTGTGTTATTGCAACAAAAATGTTCAGAAAGACACTGAAAAAAAAAGTAAGGATATTTAATAATGTAGAAATGCTCAAATATAGATAAGTTCTCACAATCATCTAAATAAAGAGTATCTTGGCTGAATAGACCTTTGAGAATGAATCTTTTTGAGACACAAAGTTTCTGTTTCCAAGTGAGGACTCTATCCAACAGCAGGGATAGGAAGGCAGAACAGAGAAAGAACCATGGAGATCACATTATAAAGATGTATGTTAAATGAGATTTATAAACTTAATTTGTTAAAAGGGTCCATCCATTCACAACTCCATTATGACAAAGAAGATAATTACTCTCTATATACCACAGATAATTGAACTTAAGTATCAAAGGTACATTTAAAAGAGAGTTGAGATTTTTAAGTTTGATCAAGTGTTTTTCAGTTTGATTAATCATAAACAAGTAACACACACAGCTTGTTTCATTATAAAAACAAAAGGAGAATATGGGAGTCGATGAAAAGGGTAGTCAGACTATGCCCCAGAAGCAGGAGGAACCTTCATGACGACAGTGTTATTACCTGTTAGTGTTTAGTCAGGACCATACTCTATGTGGACTCCATTTAATAGGACCCAAGTAACAAAATAACATGATACTTAAACAGGTGGTTGCTCTAAGCATGATCTTACTAAGTTTTTCGGCAGTAAAAAGGAAAGAAAACAAAAATTAAAAGCTATATAACTCCACTTTCGTAAAATCTTACCAACCCATGGTTGGGGTTTTGGTTTACATTGCTTACTTGCTTAGAAAATTCTAAGAATGAAATTGATTTAACTTCATTTTCCAACCCCCAAACTGAAATGCAGTTCTGAAATCCAAATTCACTTCTATGAAATTCACCATTAGAAAATGAAAAGTCATACCACGCACCTTTGTACAGTGGATAAATACAAAGGTCAACATTTCCTTCCTGCTAGATTAAGTCAGGGATTAGGAATGACTGATGATGTACTTGATATTAACCTAAATCAATTTTGATAAAGAATTCTCAAATATTTGGGGATTTATTATAGTATTATACCTATGACTATGCTCTAAGGAAAGCAAAATATTCATGGAAGCATAAAACAATTTTACCTTTAAATAAAAATACTTTATTCATTCCTCACAGGTTATCCAAAATGTACACTGTTAACCAAGTAAAAATGGTACGTCAAAATAGTTGAATAGGGCATATTTAGAGAATTTTTGTTTAATTTCAGAAGAGGTAAAAAACACTTGCAATCTCCCCTTCCACATTTCTGACAAGCCTGCACTATACTTGCTCAAAATTGAACATACAAACGATTATAAGGGCCCCAGTTCACTAGAGAATGCACATTTTCATTTATACTTAAAATAAAGAAGCTATTACATTTAGGTTACTTTCTTTTGCCAAAAACTTTCAGATGAGTTTACTCCTCTTTATATTTTGTATAACTGTAAATTACATAAAGATTATAACACATGACTCGTATTAACCTAAACATACACACACACACACACACACACACACACACACACACACACACACACACATATATATATATAAATGGGATAAAGTGCAACACAACAGAACATGTCTGTGACATTCACTTTCTCAAATCCCCACAGAAGGATTTTCTGAGTATGGAAATAATGTTGTTCTCAAGTGCAGGAGCACTAAATCCAACAGAGTAGGTTATTTTCTTCACAATGATATTTAAATTGAAAATCCTATTTGTTTTGCTTCCCTGTGGCTTTGTCTCTCATTCTGAATGAAAGTTTTGAAGTTGTAATTCTTTTTAAACCTTGAGAAAAATCAACTCTGTAGAGCTACACAAATAGTGTTAACAGGAGGCTTCCAATGACATATGTAACAAGAAGTAATATAGTTATCTTAATAAAAGTGAGCATTCCATTAAATTGGCAGGAAATGCTATAAGAACCTTTGACACTAGCCACCAAACATTTCTACAGGCAAGTACCAAACTAGCCCTAAAATGTCAGAAGTTTTTGGTTGCATGTTGTTTTGACATTAAATTATTTAACTAAAAATGCTTTTGTTCCTGAGATGAGCACAATAAAATTACATGAGTTTCCTCTAAAGCTACGATGGGACACTATTCTCCCTATCCGCACTCTGATCATCTTCATCGTCTTGTTTGAGACATCAGTCTTCCCCATGGCGCCACTTCTGTGATTCATCTTGTCGGACATCTGGTCTAATTTGGTTTCTCATGCCACCTAACACATTTGATGTTGCTTCCGTGGCAACAATTAGAGGTTTCACCACTGCTGGAGGAATCTGGCGCAGAACTTCACCCACAGCACCAGTGACCCCTCTGCTCTCATGTTCACGAGCTGCTGTTTCATAGATGGTCTGAGCTGTGTCTGTGATTCCCTGAAGAGGAGTGCGGGGGAGAGGGGTGTAAGTTAATGGTCAGAAAACTCTCTACATTATCATATAATACATACTTTTAGTATCACCATTATGTTTATTAACTAGATTAAAAACACTGTGCTTTTGAATTAACCCAGGATGATTATTTTTATGACAAAATTCTAATTATGGGAAAGAGGCAATTATTACAATTTAGAATTTTATTGTGACACTGATGTGTGGAAAATGTAGCAACACTACAATTTCACACAAGAAAGCTTACAGAAATACTTAATGATCCACAAATAGCTTTGCCGGCACTATTAATCAACTCCAGTTAAACTGAACTTAGCAAATAAAGCTTTTAAAATTCACTCATTGAAGAAATATGGTGATAGCTCCCTTTGATACAACACCAAAAAAATAAATTCTACTAACCTCTAGAAAATTATTTAATTTGTCTTAAATTACTGGCTATGTATTAGAAAAAATAATTGTGTAACATTCAGTTAAGATAAAAAGCTCAATAGTTTATTGGATTAAATTGAAAATTCTGAGAACAAAAAGCAGTAGCATGTTTAATAACTAGAATCGTTTAGAAAAAAACCTCAGTAGCATTTTTGAGTTTTTCTGTAACTATGTAACATTAAAATAATCATGATTGCTAAGCTTTGAAGCTGAATATATAATATAAATGTGCAAATCAAGCCAATACGGTAAAAAGTCACCTGGCTTTCAAATCTCTACCACTTATCTAACTCAGAAATCCCCAGGGGACACAAAGCCATGTTCCCTTGTGAAAGCATAAGCGATAGGGACAGTAAAAACAAACTTTGTGTTCTCAGGGAAAATCAAGGACTTTGTTCCTTTTTTTTTAGAGACAGAGTCTCACTTTATCACTCTCGATAGAGTGCTGTGGTGTCACAGTTCACAGCAACCTCCTGCTCTTGGGGTTAGGCGATTCTCTTGCCTCGCCCTCCCAAGTAGCTGCCACAACACCCTGGCTATTTTTTGTTGTTGTTGTTGCAGTTTGGCCAGGGCTGTGTTTGAACCTGCCACTGTGGTATATGGGGCTGGCACCCTACTCATTGAGACAAAGGTGCTGCCCTGTTCTTTTTTTTTTTTTGAAAGTTCACATGTATTCTTTAATTCTAGATATCACAAGGACCTTGTTCTAACCTAGAATCTAGTCACAATTTCTGCAAGCTAACGAGAGCATCATTTCTACCCAGAGCAGCAGGCAAAAATATGTAATACTATCAAGGAGTAAAAAAAGTCCAGAGAACCTAAAAGAAATACAAATGCTACCTTAAAAATTATCTAGAAGATAACAACCAGTAAGAGAAACCATGAATACAATGAACAAAGTGTTTATAATTTATTCATTTCTCTGCATCATCTCCTTCCTCCTTACCCCAGCACCAACAAACAGGTATTAGTTTTATTATAATGACTAACATCATCAAGTTTGGAGACAACAGAAGTAAATTCCTATCTCGGCTCTATCACTTAACTATGAGACCTTGGATAAGTCATTTAAATGGGGAATAAAATGCGGCTTTCCTTCTAAGGTGAATGTTAGAATTAAATAAAATAATTTATCTCAAGAGCTTGACAGAGCTTAGACAATAATAAGTATTCAATAAATAATTCCTAGATAACTACTGCTACCCTTACAACTACCTGACTGACCAAATAGAATTAGAGCCAAGTGCAGGGCCTCCCTGTTACACAGGAGGCCAAGGCAGGAAGATCACTTGAGGTCAGAAGCTTGAGACTAGCTGAGTGAGACATCAGCACGAGACCCAGTAAGTACAGAAAAAATATGTGCCACCTTCGGGATGGAAAGGTGGGAGACTCACACGAAAAGTTCTATTTCTTAAACAAATCTGAGGTAAACAAATTACAAATAAGTGTTAAATCTAGACAGTCAGTACACAGGTGAGTTCTATCATTCCCTGCATGCTTCTGTGTGTAAAGAAAGAACATCCGTCTATCTACTTGGTCACAACCCAGTCCTCTTCTCTTGCCCCACACAGATACGTGCACGCGTTATTGGTGGCAGTCCCACTTCTGCACTTTCAGGGTTTTCTTTGGAACAGACTAAAACCATTGGATGCCCCTTAGGTGAAAGCTGGGAAGCACACAAACAGGTCCTGACTTGTCCACTCTAGTATTCAATTACCTCTTTCACAACACTGTAGGCCTTGGCCACACCTTCCCTCAGGTCTACTGGCTGGTGGGCTAGCCGGTGATGAGGAAATCTTTTGGTTTTCTTGGGCTCGATAGAAAGGGTACCAGGAGAAACCATGTCATAAGCAGTCTCTGCTGCTGCCTGGATCATTTGTCAAAGGCAAGAAATGAATTAGAACAAAGTCTCAGAATTAAGCACTTCCTACAGGGATGAAGGAGAGGAACTCACAGGCCCTAACACAGATACTTCTGTGTGTTTGAATTCTTCACAACAAGAACTTATGTCTTTTGTAACAAGGACATTAAAATGTAAGTTAAAAACTGATACCTAAGATTAAGCTGAGTTATTTAGCCTTTCCTTTGCCTGAGGATAACACTCAACATTACTGTGTCAGCCCATGAAGCTTAAGACTTAATACCACAACTGTCAAATCTATAATGCTTTCTTTAAATTTAGCTATATTTTCATGCAAATGTGAAATAAATCCTCTGCTAACTTAATGGTTATAGGTAACCTAAAAAGGGAAACAAATCTGACACTGTATTCCACTGCTTTATTTTATTTATTATTTAACATTGGACATTTAAGCAATAAAATGGGCATAATATTAAATCACTGCAGATAAAAGTATCTACTCTTGGCATTTTGTGTATTTTCAGAACATTGTTTTAAAAACAAAATAACCTGTTTTACAATAGCTCTTCCTCTTTGTGTAGATTTAGGCAGTCTAAGGAAAGCTACCTGTACTGTTTGAACCATTCTGTTTGTGAGTTCCAGCGCAGCCATTGCTGTCGAGGTACCAAAGGAAGCAGCACCTCTCTGAAATCCTCTGACAATGCGGCCATCCTTCCGGTACTGCTCTATTGGTAACCAGACCAAGTCCTTTAGGCCTTGCACTAGAATAGGCAACATGAAGAAATCAACATGAGTGCTAGAGTTCAGATCTCTGCTATCATTTTAATGCTGAGGTTTGAACTCCCAAATCTGGAGGCAAAGTTTTGTTAGGTGTGAATAAATACGGCATATAGGTTTTCTTCACTGGTAGCCCTCACATAGACTGTCAGAGGCATCTACAACCCTAAGAAGGTTAAGAATCACTGATCTAGAAAAATAACTTCTCTTTTGATTTAAAAAAAAAAAAACAACAAAAAACTCACCTAATTGTACTAGTGAATGCATAGGCCCAACACCTCCCAATATGCCTGGTAGCTGATTCTTCTTAATGTCATTAAGCCATTCGGTGATTGCATATGAGAACAATTTGTCAACACCTAACAAACTAGAGCAAATGACTATTAGTGTATAGGAAGCAGAAATACATTCATAAACTTAAATAATTCGAGGAGTTTTTTTAATGTAAGAGAAAATTTATAACTCACAAGGATAAATATTACAGATGCTCGTAGAAGAGCTAGTTTTTAAATTAAAAAAAAAACACAAATCATTTAACTCCTAATGTGAATTTCTCTGTATATTATACATAATATACATACCATCCAATTATAAAGTTAACAATTTCTTCAAGGCTTTGGGAATGTATATAAATGTTTTTCCACTGTTCTTATTTCTTAAACACATAAGGCTCTGGCACAGAATTAATCCAAAGTCTATAAATTGCCACCAATTGCTAAGAACCACTACAACCTCAGGAATTTCCAGTCATTTTACTGAATAAGCTAATTTGCAAACTTTAGTAAATTATTAAAACTGAAGTTTAAAAAAAAAAATACTATTCTCTTCAAACTATTTCTAATCTCTCATAATAAAAATTAGCACCTAATCAGTAAGAAACCTCTAAAAATGAGCTATCTGCAGATAATACTGTAAAATTAAGTTATGTATGCTTGCTAAAAAAAAAAAATCAGTTTTTAATTTGTTGTAAACTAACTTCACCTTAAATCTTCATATAACAAATCAACTTACCCATGCCGATAGAAAAGCCTCTTCAGCTTGAGTTCAGAGCAGTTTAACTGAGCCAGACCAATCAAAATCCCAGCTAATGTACCCTTTAAAATTAACAAAGGCCAGATTCATCTGTAAATTAAGAGACTCAACATTTATAATAATTATTAATTTGAAAGTCAAAGCAATGATAATTGTTGGCATTAAAACACTTAAAATATTTACAGCAAAAATATTTATAAGATAATATATATCAATTTATACCAAATTTTACTCATGGTTCTTGATGTTTACTCTAAAAACAATTAAAATTTGAAAACTTTGCATTTAAATTTCAAATATATATATATATAAACTATGACAGAGCATAGTTAAAAAAAAACTTGAATTAATTAGAAAAAGAAATGAAATGTTTTATAGAGTATATTTGTGTAGTTTCCAAACCTGATCCATTGATACATGTTTGCCATGATAATCAAGTCGAATAGGAACTTCGGATGTGAATCTAAATTCTCTGAAGATAAAGAAAGAAGAAAAGTTATTTATATTTAAAATTACTAATAGTTAAAATTAGATACAAATTAATTTGTTCAATTGGAAAATAAAAATAAAACCACAAAATAAATAGGAACATCTTAAGGACTAAATAAGAGAATATTTTTCAGCTCTATCTTAATGTAAGATAACAAGTGAACAGATATTAATCATCTTATAAATTATGTTATTATATTTACATCTCACAAAAATCTTTTCTTAGTTTATGAAATGACATTTACTTTTAGAAAAATTTGTTCTGGTATATATTCTCAGTTCATACAAAGAACAAATAGTAAAAGCAACCTCAAGATAAGCCAGATAACCATTACCAAGGAAAAAAAAAAAAAAAAAGAAAAGAAAAGTAGCAGAGTCAGAAAACCTGGGCATGAACCCAGCTTTATCAGTGGGAGGCAATCCTGGGCAAGTCACGTGAACTTGCTGCTCCTCAACACCTTCCTCGTAAACGCTTAAGATGCCACCTACATTGGTGAATTCTGGTCAGAATTCTTAAAATTAATGCTGGCAAAAAAAAAAAAAAAAATCAACAAATACTGGGAACTGTATGAGAATGAAATTATATAGTTGTCCCTTGGATCCAAGGAGGCCTGGTTCTAGGACCTCCTGGATATCAAACTCCTTAATGTTCATGTCCCTTTCATAAAATGGCATAGGGTTTGCACATAACCCACAAGTGATCCTCCCATATACTTTACATGATTTCTAGATTACTTATAATACCTAATACAATGTAAATGATATAAAAATAGTAGTTATATTTTTATTTGTATTTTCATTGTTACGTTATTTTTTTTTTCCAAATAGTTTTAAAAGATTTTCAACCACAGTTGGTTGAATCTCAGATGTGGAATTCATGGATATGTAAGACTGATACACTTACAGTACACATCAAACTGGCTTCAAAAGCCACATAAACTAAATGTCCAGAATCTGAAACACAGATGTAATGTTGGTGGTTATATCCTAAGCTATCCCACAAAAGCCCTACAATAAAATAGAAGGAAATGCTGTACAAGACACCTGGGATCTCAGGCGATCCCTTATCCTCTGAACACTCAATACCTTCTCAACCGCCCCCCTTCCCTTCCCACTCTTTTTGTCTCCATGGCACAAATATTAGGACAAACCATTTATTTTAACTGTTTGCAAGCTCAATTTATAAACTCTAGTAAGTAAATATTTTTTTCTATTTTGTTCCCTATGCCTAGACCAAACCTGGAATATAGGAAGTGCTCAATAAGCATTTGTAGAATAAATGCTATGGGGGGGAGGGGTACTATTTTGACATAACTGAAAAATGCACTTGACTTTTTGGATTGGGAATAAGACCTGGGTTCTAGTCCTGGCATGGTCACTGATTGAGTGGTCTTGAGTCATCTCACCTCTCTGGGCATTACTTCATCTGTAAGGTGCAGATTTTGGACTATATTACTATTACACCTCAACATCATAAACTCTCTGGGAAATTTTGAGAATAAAGATATATACGCTATTATCAATATCTTAAATAGTCTAATAAAAAAATATACCTAAGAAGTACGGCTTGAGTAATTTTTTAAGCTAAGTAACCCTACTCAGTAAGGTCAGATTTCTTGCTTTCAGCCCCATGTTTACAAAAACAAAACTGATAGTTTACATGTGATTAATATAAAATAAGAATTCAAATTATCACTTAAGATACACAGTTTTGTTTTGTTTTTTGAGACAAGAGTCTTACGTTGTCACCCTTTGTAGAGTGCCATTGTGTCACATCTCACAGCAACCTCAAACTCTTGAGCTCAAGTGATCCTCTTGCTTCAGTCTCCCAAGTAGCTGGAACTATAGGCACCAGCTACTTGGCTATTTTTAGAGATAGGGTCTTGAATGCCTGAGCTCAGGCAATCCACCCACCTTGGCCTCCCAGAGTGCTAGGATTACAGGCATGAGCAACTGCACCTGCCCACAATTTGTTGATAGAAAATGTTTTAAGTAAAATATCAGTGTGAAATTAATAAAACAGGTGGGTTCTTCTTTTGTGACAGAAAGATTTAGAACCATCAGAGATCATCTATTCTAATTCTAATTTTCTATTATTTTTTCCTATTTTCATTACAAGATATTTAAAACACGGCAACACTTTCAAATAATAATACTGCCTACTTTGGGCCATATCTGAAGTTTAACCTCAGAAACTGGAGGAAAAGACAAAGAGAAATAGGGAACCCTAAATGTCCGGGGCACAGCAGGGGTATAGAAAATTGGAGAAGGCAGCTAATTGCCCCTCATAATAAGCGGGCTTTGCCCAGCTATCCCTTCTCCTTCCACTAGTGCCAGCGCACCATCCCTACCATCAAGGGTTGGGAAAGACAAATTAGAAAAATGAATGGGTCTGCAAATAAGGGATAAATCCAGTGTGCTATGTTCCAGCTGGCTGAGCAATTTGGCCAGTGGTTACAGTAGACAGCAGCAGCAAAAGAGACCTGGGTTTCCCAATAGTGTCCACTTAGCCAGGGATAGAAGGGTGAGGAAAGATAACAGTGATGGGGAAGGACAGATGGAGAAAACTAGATTTTAAAAAAGTCCTATAAAGGAAAAGGCCGGAACGCCCAAGTTGAGGTATGTAAGGGAAAAAGGGACGACATTTTGTTTTGGGAGATGGGAGGTAAAAATAAATACATCATAACAGTGACAAGGAAGAGGGGAACATAAGGGAAAAGTAAAGGAAGAAGCTGGGAGGAAAAAGGAAATTCCTGCTGCAGAATCAAAAGAAAGATGAATCCTAAACCAAGGTTATAATGGATAAATGAAGGGTACAAGTTAGGAAGGGATCACATACAAATAAACACACCAAGTTAGTTGTTTGGCAGTGCAGAGAAAGCTGATGTAACCTCATTCATATCAGTATACATACACCTTAGAGAACAATCTGCAAAATTACTTGTCATCAAAATTAATTTATTATTAATTTATTTACCTAAAAAACACAGGTTGATCACTAAATGATGCTTCTTCAGCAGAGAAGTCCTTCTCCCCTACCCCATTCAGTTCCACTGAACTGGCACTATCATTTTGGGAAGGTTGTTTTGGCCCAGGGAAAGAAATAACCAGATTTGGCTCCTTTGAGGTACTCAAATGCCTTGGCAAACTGCAGGTGACATCAGCTCCAGGAGACTTTTTAACTGAAATTGTAATGTGTACATTTAAAAAATTAAGTATGCATCTTTAGAGAACCCATGTAAATCAATTTTGATTTAACTTGTCTTGCTATATTTCATTTACTCAAAATACAATTTCTGTTACAAAGAAAATTTGCTTTCACCTTTTAAATTGTTATTTTACATAAACTACATTTGCATAAACCAACAAACCAGAATACATTTATATAAATAAGAATGAAGGCTTTAAGTACAGTCTTTAAAAAACCTCCTAACAACCATAACCAATCTAAGTATCTGATACGGGCTTTCACACTACTCATATTAATACCTTCTGGATCTGGAGTCATTAGAAGCTCTACTTCTGTAGAAAGACTTGTGAAGAAATCCTTCAAGAAGAACAAGGCATCCTAAAATTGAGAGATGTAATTATAATTAAGAGGAAGCAGAAGACATCTATTTTTTAAAACAACGAAACAAACTCTACTAAACTATACTAACTCTCGTATTTTACCTATTACTTAAATATAAGTATAATTTATTGAATCCTTACTCTGTGTCAGGCATTATTCCTATTCTCTTTCTCTCTCTCTCTCTCTCTTATACACACACACACACACACACACACACACACACGTGTACTTCCCTGTTAACACTCATATCCTATGAGGAAATTAATTTATAGATATGAAAACTGAGAAACAGAAGTTAAAAATTATAAAGCGAGAAAGGATTTCTAATCTAAGTACATTTTTGTTTTCTTAGAAACAGGACTCTTGTTTTACTTGGCATTAACTCCCATTCTAACTTGGTAGTGATACTACTACCAATATTAGCAGGGAGCATATACTGGATATTTATGCCCCTTGAAAGCTCTTAATGACTTATTTCTACTTTTAATGCTACATATTATTGTCTTACACTTCATCATTTAATTTTGAATATCATGGAATATTCAGTGTGGTCTCCTTGAAATTATATAATTATGAACAAAAAACTTATGGCTCCGTCTTGATACTATACACACATGCCATATTTGCCCATTATTGGTAGCTTCATTTTGCCTACCTCACTTAAACCCACAAATACACATGGGAGGACACAAAAACTAAATGCCTGACCCTGATTTTTCTGAATCTTTCCTTCCATTTAAAAAAATCCCAAATTAATATAAAACATCAATACTGTCCCAAAATGCAATATAGGGGTCAAAATATTTGTCAGGCAGACTGACAATCCCAAAGATGTGATGGTCTACTGGTCACATTGATCAGAAGTATAAATGATGCACATGAGCTGCATGTACTTGGTAACATGGCACGTGGATGAGCTAAGTAACAATGACGACTGCAACAAAAAAATAGCCGGGTGTTGTGGCGGGCACCTGTAGTCACAGCCACTTGGGAGGCTGAAGCAAGAGAATCATTTAAGCCCAAGAGTTTGAGGTTGCTGTCAGTTATGATGCCACAGCACTCTACAGAAGGTAACATAGTGAGACCCTGTCTCCAAAATAAATAAATAAATAAATAAATAAATAAATAAATAAATAAATAAATATAAATAAATAAATAAATAAGAAAAACTAGCTGGGCATGGTGGCCAGCACCTGTAGTCCAAGCTCGTCAGAAAGCTGAGGCAAGAGGATCGATCACTTGAGCTCAAGAGTTTCAGGTTGCTGTGAGGTATGACACCATAGCAACCTACTCAGGGTGCCAGAGGGAGACTTTTGTCTCATAGGAAAAAAAAAAAAAAAAAAAAAGTTGGGGCAGAGGCAAGATGGCTGACTGAAGGCAATTTTCCACAGAGCTTCCCGTCCAGAAGGAGAGTTAAAGGACAGAAATTTAGCAAGTAACCTGCCAGATTAGAACTGCACCGAGAGGAGGTTGAAGAATGCACATCAACCCTGCTGAGGCAAGCTGCAACACTGAGGATATAAACAAAAGGTATAAAATCCATCGCAAAGCGGATGGGAGTCCCCTCCCCATGAGAACAGCTCAGAGTACCCCACAAACAAACGAGCAGAGTTCAAAAGTCCTCCCATTATACTCCACGGGAGAGAGCCTCTAAAAACTGGACCTACTTCCCCTACTAGGGTGCCATGGCGCTCTCCTGCCAGGCATAAAACTGTATAAAACTGTATATATTCTATATCTGCAATTCTGAGCTCCTAGCACCCCTCCCCCCACTCTGAGGTCTGGAAGTCTGTCCCCCAGGAGGCCAGATTCTTGGGTATTCTCTCAAGAGGTGTGGACAGGGCATGGACTGCTGCTGGTTGGTGCTGATTCTGTGGCACGGGAATGAAAGGGGATGGTCGGCTGAGAGGGAACCACACAGGAGGGGCGGTGCCCCGAGGCACAGATCTGCAGCCATTTTTGGCAACAATAGGGCTCACCCCTGGATATTCTGGAGTAAGACCCCCTGTCTCTCTGGGCAACAAGAGGAAGCCTGGCATTTACTCCAGGGGCAGCCACTGGCAGAACAGATCTGGGAACGAAACACAGGTCCTGTGAGTAAAGGGTTTGCCCAAAATGGTACCGGCTGGGTGGAGTGTGGACATTAGAAAAAGCACGCACAGAGCCGGCAGATTCCCAGGGTGGGAAGAATGGGACAGAGGACCACTTTACTGAGCCTGGGACATACTGGCCCACAGGGGATCATTAGCCAAGACAGAGGAGGGCAGGAGGCTGGAACAGACAGCTAACCATGCTGCGAATACAAACTACAGCTGAGAACGGGCAGCAGCACAGACAGGGCCTGAGGTGTAAGTTCCGTGAACTCAAAACAGCTTCTCTTCTGCAGGGAAATTTAGTTGGGACAGAAACAAATTCCACAAAGTAGTTCTGTTCTGTCAGTAACATCAATCGGGGGTGGGGGTGGGGGTAGGGGTTGGAACTGAGTGAACACCCCCAGCCTCCATCAAGCCGAACCTCCCCCTGCCGGATAGTGACTGAGAGTAGCAGCCTGACTGACGAGACATACATCTCCCTGTGATTCAGGCAGGTGCAACCCCCTGGAGTATCTGCTCATTTGAGGGAACTGGGTCACAGCCCTGAGAGGTCATCAGTGACAGGGTGTGACAGAGGTGCAAGGTGGGAAAGGAGACATCAACCTTCCCAGACTAATCTATCTGCTGGGTGGGTCCTCCTGACCTCACAGAGCACCAGAGGAAGTCATATTTGAGTTATCAGCAGACCCAGTGATCTAGTTGCCAGAGACCTTTTAAACTCTCCCACCTGAGACAGGTGCTGACTGAGACAACTGATGGGGACCTCTTGCACTGGGCCAATCACCCAAAGACTATCCAAGCGGTAGCCAGGGTGTGTGGTTGTAAAAAGGTTTGGTTTTCCTTTTCCAATTGCAGCCTGTGGGAGGTGGGGTGACTTAATTGCTAGTATTTCTCCACAGATGAGACTTCAACACAGAGTAACTGATTCACTAGGGTCAGAAAAACAAGACATGGGCACTTAGCCCACACCACCACTTAGCTGAAAAACAAGACATGGGCACTTAGCCCCACCACACCAAGCAGGTCCCCAGTGTCTCAGGCCGTAGCACAGTATGGATCCTTGGCAAAACTCCAGGGGTAAAGGTATAGACACCAGTCACGGCTTTTGAGCAAACGACTGGTTAATCACTATTCCTGGAGCCCTGAACCCAACATTTCTTTATCCACTCATCTACTCAAACAGTGTAAAATAATCATGGGGCGAAATCAGCAGAAAAACTCTAGTAACATGAATAACCAGAGTAGATCAACCCCCTCAAGGAAAGATATGGCAGACATAACTGAAGATCCCATTTATAAATGGATGGCCGAGGTATCATAAATTGAGTTCAGAGTTTGGATTGCAAACAAGATTAATAGAAAGAAGGAAAAGCAGGGATTGGAAATTCGAGAAGAAATTCAAAAGTTGTCTCAAGAATTCAACATATATATAAGACAAGATCACCAAAGATTCTGACACATGGAAGCAAGAATTTGCAGCCCTCAAAGATCTGAAAAATAAAGTAGAATCCCTCAGTAACAGAGTGGAGCAAGCAGAAGAAAGGATTTCTGACACTGAAGACAAGGCTTCTGAACACTCCCAAACCCTCAAAGAGGAAGAGAAATGGAGAGCAAAAACGGATCATTCTCTCAGAGAGCTCTAGGATAATTCGAAGAAGGCTAATATCCGCCTCATTGGAATCCCTGAAAGTGATGAAGTGGCCTCACTAGGCACAGAGGCCCTTCTCCATGAAATTATGAAAGAGGATTTTGCAGACATGCCTAGAGATTCTGAAATTCAGGTAGCAGACAATTTCAGAACCCCAGCATGACTCAATCCCCATAAGACATCCCCCAGGCATATCATGATTAACTTCACTAAAGTTAACATGAAGGATAAAATTCTGAAAGCAGCCTGACATAAGAAATCCATTACCTACAAGGGGAAGAATATTAGAATGACTGCAGATCTCTCTGCTGAAACTTTTCAAGCCAGAAGAGGGTTGTCATTGACTTTTAATCTCCTAAAACAAAATAACTTTCAACCCCGGATCCTGTATCCAGCTCAACTGAGTATCATTTATGATGGATAAATTAAATACTTTAATGACTTTCATATGTTGAAGAAATTTGCCATAACCAAACCAGCTCTTTAGGATATTCTCAGACCTATTCTCCATAATGACCAGCACAATCGTCTACCACAAAAGTAAACTCATTCAGAAACTTTTGATCAAATTCCAACTTCCACAGTGGCAAAAGGATTAAAAATGTCCACTGGACTTTCGAAAAACTCAATACCCAAAATTTTACCAGACTTATCAATATTCTCCATTAATGTGAATGGCTTAAACTGTCTTCTAAAGAGGTAAAGATTGACTAACTGGATACAAAAACTCAGGCTAGATATTTGCTACACACAAGAATCTCATCTTACCTTAAAAGATAAATATAGACTCAGGGTGAAAGGATGGTTGTCCATATTTCAGGCAAATGGAAATCAGAAAAAAGCAGGTGTTGCGATTCTGTTTGCAGATACAATAGGCTTTAAACCAACAAAAGTAAGGAAGGATAAGAATGGTCACTTCATAAGGATAATACTCAATATGAGATTTCAATAATTAATATTCATGCACCCAACCAGAATGCACCTCAATTTATAAGAGAAACTCTAACAGACATGAGCAACTTGATTTCCTCCAGCTCTATAATAGTCGGAGATTTTAACAATCCTTTGGCAGTGTTGGATTGATCCTCCAATAAGCTGAGCAAAGAAATTTTAGATTTAAACC
>CAUYPK010163830.1:0-33873 GCA_963574355.1 Loris lydekkerianus
GTCCTTGGGGGTCCTAAATAAGGATGTCTACTGGACCAAACTTTTTTTCTGTCAGTACCCCAAACCCGGATATCAAGTATGAATGTGCTGCATCTTTCTGCTTTAGAGCACAGGCGTGTCCCTGCCCCCCCCCCCCCCCCATGTGGTTCTGAAGTGCTCCATAAGAGCAGGTCTATGATGTGAGACCATCTGGTTCCTTACCTCCATAGCACAAGGAAAAGAGGGTTCAGTTCTAAGTGTCCCATTTTTAGGGCAGCTTCTGTAAGGTTTCCCTAAAAAGATCCTTTACTGAAGGGATGGGGCAGAGGACTCAGCACACCTGCCCTCAGATTTTGCTTCTTCCTGTGGACTTAGGGATCTGAATGCTGGAGTCCGTGAATTAGTTACACTCAGGGAAATTAGACCCTGAGAACCACTACCTCTCAAAGTGTCTGGTGATATTTCCTCACAAATTTGTGATCTCCTCCCCTATGGCATGTACAAAGTAGGAACCAATTCCACTCACCATTGTCAGGGCAGGCCCCCAGTTCGTGGCTATTCCTGGAGTCAGAGGCTAGGGGCTCCTTAGGAGGGGAGAGGGAGCTATCTGTCCATCTGGTCACCTCCGTGTGGACACTGCCTACAGGCGTGGTACCACCTGATGACTCTCCCCCAAGGGTCTTGAGCAGCTCCTTGTGGGCCAGTTCCATGTCCTGCAAGAATTGCAGGGAAGGTCTGCTCAAACCTTGTGATTCCTAAGCCTAGGGAAAAGGGTCACACTCTGATCTGTGCTGGGCCCTGGGGCTGGGTAGGTCGAGGGAGGAACCCCCGGCCAGGACAGGAACTCAGGCCCTGTGAAGACACACAGCTCATTCACAGGGAATGGTCTTATTGGGACAGACTGAGGTCTCCAGGGACCCAAACCCTGTTTCTCTCACCTTGAGCCTGTTGAGCTTGAAGGTGAGCTTCTCAATGGTCCGAAAGATCATGCCCACGTCCCTGAGGGCCAGGCCGTGGGGAGAACAGCTGGGGTGTCTTTGACCTCCACTGCCTCTTGGTAGCTGAGGCCGAGGCTCTGTCTGCCAGGCAGGGAGACTGTCGGGCTGGGAGGCGCTCATGGGTGCCCCAGAAGGGTCAGTGCTTGAGTCCAGGGGTCCTGCTGGCATGCTGACATAGAAGCAGTTCCCTGTCCCCATGGCAGAGAAATCAGGAGGCAACATAGAGAGGTCAGGGTTATCTTCCCTTCCCTGGAATTCCCAGCTATGGCAGCCCTCCACAGGCAAACTCAGGGCATGCTGGCCTCTAACGCCCTCCGGGGAGTGCATCTAGATGGCTTTGTGCTCAGTCTGGTCCCGTTGTAACGATAAGATGAGGGAGGGCAGTGAAGGGGAGGTACACCCGGGGACGCATGGAGTGGCTCCCACCCCTCAGGAGAAAGGTTAGACGTTGGACTAGTTTTAGGCCCTTTTGAGGAAAAGCAGGCAGCAGCCCTTTCTCCCTGCCTCAAGTCACGCTCTGGTGATGAACTTGGGCACTGCCCCACCCCCACTGCGATCTACACTATGATCCATGAAGGGGGTTGGACACGGCTGGAGGAGAAACCTGGGTGCCACTCATACCTCCTTCTACAGTGACACTGGTTGGCAGTTGGGGTGGGGAACAGGCTGCTCGGAGGTTGAAGACACTAGGCCCTGTACACCAGGCTTCCCAGCCCTACCTCACAGCTAAACACAGACTGCCTGACCCTGCTGCCTGGGTAAGAGCTACATAGCTCCAAACAGGTGGCTTCTTTAAGGTGGAGGTTAGACCCGCCTACACAGGTGGGCCTGCCCCATCTCTAGGCCACATCCTGCTCCTAAACCCCTTGCAGATAAGATGGCTGAAGGGTTTGCAGGTGGGATCTGACTTCTGAGGTCCCTCTATGTCCCACAGGTCCCACTCCAATCCTGGCCTGTCTCTGGCTCCAAGGAGAAGGTCATTACCCGTAGCCTTTGCTCCAATTTCCACTTCAGGTGGCTCAGGCTCTGACTGGCCACTCTCTGGTAGTGCAGGGACAACCTTGCTGCCTGCCACCTCAGCTGCACCGACACCACCACCACCAGGCAGAGAGACAGAAAGACAAGGGGAGGGGAGGGGAAGGGAGGGGAGGGGGTGAGAAGAAGAAAGAAAAAGAGAAAGAAGTGTGGGTGGGGAAGGAGAAAAAGAAAAAGGGAAGAACAAAATGAACACAAGATCAAACATGATTACACCCCAGGGAGCTGCGGAGAACTTTCCACCAATTCCGAGAAAGAAAGGGGGAAGAGAGAAAGAGAGAGAGAGGGGGGGAGAGAGACACAGAGACAGATGGGGAGAGGAAGGTCAGTTCCCAGAAACCCAGGAGAGGGCAGACTTTGGGCAGAGTGGAGCACCAGGGAAGGACAGGAGACCCCTGCAACATTCCTGTGCCCCCCAACCCACCCTAAGCACCTTTCTTGCCCCTCGGACTGGCCTTCTCTCCCCCTCTCTTATGTCTCTGGTGCAGAGCTCTCCCTCAGGCTCACCATCCTAGGTTTTCCTTATATCCAAGCCATCAATGGCATTCCCTAATGTCGGGTGCTCTCCCTAACAACACCCCTTCAATCTCCAAGTATCTTCCCAGCCTCTCCAGTCCTGGCTGCTACCTTCCCCTCCATGCTGTTTAGAGTGAAGGGCTGCAAGCATTTGCCCTAGTCTTTCTGGGTCTGAGCCCCTGAGAAGAGGACCTCTTATTCATAGGTCTGGGAGATCACTGAAAAAAACTAAGAGAAACTCATGTTGTTGGTTGATTTGTACCAGGTGACAGAAAATGTCCTTATACAGTATTACAGAATGAAGTTCAGAGATGATTCAGAATTTTGTTTAAGGTACAAAGATATTAAGTGGCAGAGACAGGGCTTTGAACTTTGGCTGTCCAACCCCAAAGCCTCTGCGTGATCTCCATACCTCCTCTTCTCCAGGACCCACCCAAAGTCTCTGCTCAGGTCATGCCCAGGACAGAGACATGGTGGCTCAAAGACTTGCCCCTACCTGAGCAAAGTGGTGTGCTGGTGCCCCAGTGGACACTCCAACTTACTTTACCTTTTCTCACAACTTTGTAACTTCCAGCTGCCTCTGTGTTTGAAGCCTCTTCGGCTGGATTCCTGTCTAGCTCTGGAGACTCCCAGATCCCAGAATTTCTGGTCCTTGGGGGTAGGTTTCCCAGAGAACTGAGAGCCATGTCCTCCTGCTCTGCTCCCCTGGTGTCCTGTTCCCCCTCAGTGGTAGCCTGTCCTGGGGAGCCTGGGTCCCAGGGGTGAGAGGTGGCGCTCATGATGGAAGGTGTAGGTGTCAGGTCATCCTCGGGCTCCCCAGCAGCCTCTGTGTCCACAGTGTGACCTGGCAGCAGGCTCCACAGGACCAGGTGCCGCAGGTTCTCCACTGGAGGGAAACAGGATGACGGGAACGACTCAGGAGTGTGCATGACCAGTGGAGGGAAGTTCCCACCCCCAGGCTGTGAACCTGCCTCAGGCATGGGGTGGATTTTGGGGGTTCTGGCCAACTAGTGGCAGGGGGACTATGTCTTCTGCATTTGTCTCCTCAAGCAGGGAGAGCCTGTGAGCAGGAAGTGGACCAGGCATTGACAAAGCACACCAGTCATGCAGCTTGGGACCAGGGGCTGATGGCAGGGCGTTGAGGCACTCACCATCTTCCAGGGCAGAATCAGCCAGGCCTTCCATGGAAGGAGGGCCTGGTAGAGCCAGGCGGATGGGGGCTCTTGTCAGGAGAGAACCCCTGTTTTCTTCATCCAGGGATGTGGAAGGGTGAGGCAGGTCACCCAGCTCCTCCTCCTCCTCACTGACTTCCTGTTCAGGGTCCTCTAGCAGTGCCGGGTGCTTCCCTGGCAGCCTCTGCTGGGGCCCAGGGCCTATTTTAGATGAGGGGACACTGTCAGGCACAGAAAGGGGAGAGTATGTATGGGGGAATCTCACGACTAGTACTGGACAGGGGGCCTGGGAACAGTGGTGGACTCTTATGCCACTGTACTCAGCACTTCCTAAGGCCAGGCCCTGTCCCTGGCTCTCGGTGTACACCTGTAAACAAGAATGTCACTGCCTGCGTGGGGCTTTAATTCTAGGGGAGAGAGAGGGAGAGAGAGAGAGAGAGAGAGAGAGAGAGAGAGAGAGAGAGATAGATAGATAGATAGATAACGGCAGTCAGTCAGTCAATCATGTAGTTTGATAGTAGGTGATTAAGTCCTATAGTAGAGAAAAAAGCAGGACTGGATTGCTGAGGACAGAATCAAACAGGGTGGGGCCAGGTGCTAGTGGACCCAGCTGCTTGTGAGGCTGAGGCCGGAGGATTGCTGGAGGCTAAGAGTTGAAGGCTGCAGTGACCTGTAATGGTGCCACTGTACTGCACCCTGGGTGACAGAGCGAAACTTTGTCTCTTTAAAAATGAACAAACCAGAGCAGGCAAAGAAGGTATGGCTGCAACAGGTTCTGGGACAGACTTTAGGGAGGGCTGGGTGTCAGAAGAAATAGCACCTGAAACAGCAGAGAACTGAACAGGGACCAGCCATTGAATCCTCCTCTCAAAACCCAAGGTTATTTCACACAAGAACTCCAAACCCCATTCCAGAACCTGCATCTTAAGCCTTTCAAGCCCCCACAGCCCCCATGCTATCCATCCCTTTGAGTGCATCTCACACTCAAAAGCAAGCTTTGCTGGAGCACAGCCCTCCTCTCCCCTCCCAGTGGACTACTCCTCTTTCCCCCCCCTGCTGGCCCTGTCACTTGGAAAGACAGAACAGAATCTCCTGTTCAATGTGCAAGGTTACCTTCTGTCTGTGCGGTCTGTTTACTTCCCCTTCCAAACTCTTTGTACCACACCATTCCTTTCTGCTCTTTCCATCAAAACCTCAGACCCCCGGCCCTGATGGACCATCCTATCCCTCCCACACTTGGCCTGGTGCCTGGGCTGACTCCACGGACAGGACAGGGCATACGACTCACCTGTGGGCAGCTCTTTAGCTTCTGGCTCATTGTGGAACACTTCCGAGTCATCCAGTCCTGCCCTGAGGGAAGAAACCAACCAAAGGGGAGTTCACCTGGTAGGCAGTCTGTTCCCTGCCAGGCAGGAGGCTGACAGCCATGAAATTTCAGCCTGGACTCCCAACTTAGAGTGAGCCAGAAAGGAGCAGTCAAAAAAGGAGGGGTTAGGCCTCATTCCTCCGTCTGGTCTGCTGGCAACCTGGAAACGAGGGTGGGTGCTGGCCAAGCCTCCCTGGGCCCGTGGACCACACCCCCACCCCAAGGCAGCCACAGTCTCCATGACAGCTGAGGGAGGAGAGCAGACAGGCTGAGACAGGGTCCTACTCCTTCCTCTGCAGAGGCTATCTGCCCATGGGGGCAAAGAGGTCAGATGCAGCAGCCAACAGATGGCTTGGAGTGGAGATGGCATGAAGGCCTGGAGGGCCAAGAACTGTACCTGTTGACTGTGGGTCCCTGGTGGGCTGGCTCCTGGCGGCCTGGTGGTAGGACATGGACGGGTGTCAGTGCAGCTCCGGGGTGCTTGGTGGCATTTCGCACAGCCTCCTCTAACAGCTCCATCCATCTGTTGCTCAGCAGGGACAGAGGAGACTGGTGGTGAGAATGAGAGCACGGCATACACCATGCCCGACTAAACCCACTGCTCTGGGGAGTCTAGGCCTTCCTTCCTGCCCTGCCCCCAGGGACCACCTGGCAGGTCCCAGCTCCCCTCACAGTTGCCACTGGCTGCTCCCTTGGGGATTTATCACATGCAGCTTCCATATACTGGATACCAAGCTGTTATACTCAGGGCTAAGCATTCTCTATTTTCTCTCTCAGAATAACTCTCTAAGAGGCAGCATTATCCACATTATCCCCAAGGTTGAGAAACTGACTCATCCGGTCTCCTTCCACAGTGCCATGCCACTTCTGGTGGCCCTGGTCAGGGAACACCACGGTAGAGGGCTGTGAGGCAAATACCCGAGAAGGTATTTGGGTCTGATGGGAAAGGCAGTCCAGGCAGGCAGAGAGAAGTGGCTGGAGGCTGCTGAGAGCACATTCTCCCTGCAGCGGGACCCCCACAGCTTCTTTATGCCTGCCCTGTCTCCCAAGCCCCTCCCCAACTTCCTGTCCAGGGACTATTCTGGGGTCTAGCTCTGGCCTCACTGGCCACTGTCCTCATACACACCACCCGGATCCCACGGACAGCATTATGGGTGATCCCTCAATCCTCACGTGTTCTTGTCTGATGATGTCAATGCGACCAGCTCATAGATCTGAGGTGGGCCCAACTTGGAGGTGCAGATGATGAAGAAGGCCCGTTTGTCTGTGTGGGAAGAAAGCAGAAGGTGTCTACTGGGGTGGCAGGTGTGACTGCAGTCTAGGGCAAGGTGATAGCACGTGGACTTGAAGCCCCGACCCTCCACCCAGACAAAGAACGCAAACAGATCTGGATCATCTAAACCACTTGGACCGTCCTGTAAAGGGGACAAAGGCAATTCCCCTCCCACTCTAGTCACAGTGGTGGCTGATACATGTATGTGCTTTAGGTTTGCAAAACTTTCTTATACGGATCATCCCTTTTGATGACCTCAAGAGGTAGGACAGGTGTTTCTTCCATCTCACAGCTGAAGAAGAGAGCCTGACCCTTGCCCCTGAGCCCTTTCTCATACATACTCTACTCCCTTTGCAACGCCTCAGCCCATGGGGACTGAGCTCTTCCTGTAGATGCATCTGCTGTCTGCACATAGGCTCTACCCTGAGCATGGCTGTTGCACGAAAGCTTTTCTACTCATGCTATCCAGTCCCATTCCTCTCACTCTGGTATAAAACCCCTCAGCCCATCCCAGGTGTCCATAGCCCACCCAAATCAGCACTGTCCCTGAGGACTGAGCACCCTTACTCCAGGCTATCCACCTTCATATTGGTTCCACCCTGCTCCTTGTCCTGCCCATCCTGGACCACACCCTCTGACTTAGACTGTGTTACAACAGGAATACAGGAGCAAGTCCCACAAGGTCCCACATCAGCCAGTACTTGATGGACACCAGTGACAACGAACAGGGATCCAGAACCCAGGCCAGCTGGGCCCACCTCCTGGTGGGTACCTGTGGCTACAGAGCGGATGAGCACAGCATTGAGCTTAAGCACGGGGCTGAAGGTCTGCTTGCTGTCCGAGGAGCCCACGGCAGTCTTGCTGTGGCACTTGAGCAGCAGCTTCTCATCCTGTTTCTGGAGCAGCACCACGAGATCCTCCAGCAGGAGCACGTGCAGGTCTGGGGGTGGGGTGGGGGGGGTGGTCATGTGTGCCCTGTTGTTCACTCACCCCCTCACAGGCACTGGGAGTGACTGGGGCCTTAGGAAGCCTCCCTCTAGTTACTCCCTCCATGCTGTGCTCAAGGAGCCAGTCCCAAGCCATCACCCAGTCATGCTCCACACACCCCTCACTACCCCTCACTACCCCTCAGAACAACAGGTTCCGGGACTCAGGAAGCAGATGGAAGAACCCAGGGAGCAGACTCTGCAGGCTCCCTAACCCCCACCAGGCCCCAGCACATACCCAGGGTCTTGTCCTTGCTGATCCTCCAGGTAAGGGGCCCTTCATGGATCATCTTCCTGGCTGTGAGATCCAGGCTCTGTCAGGGAAATACCACTCACTCACTCACCCACCCACCCACCCACCAAGGGCTCAGAACTCAGTGAAGCCTGAAACAGTGCTAAGGCAGGGAGTGGAGAGCAGGATGGCAGCCCGTCTCATGCTCTCATGGGGGATACAAACAAGGAGGAAGGTCACCATATAGGTGCAGGCCATGTGCAACTCTTGAGACACACACCACTGGCTCTGGCTGGGTCTCCCCTCCCATATACACATGCTGTCTGCCTTCTGAGAGAATGTCACTCCGTTTTCCCCATTTGTCACTCCAGCTCTAGCTTCCTCCCCTCCCAGATTATCTCCACCCCCCCATACCCCCACCTCCCCTGTCCTGCCTTACCCTTGCTCTGAGTTCTAATATCTAGTCATTACTGAGTGGGGCCTAGGTGTATTTTTGAGGGGATCCTTCTGCCAACCCATCACAGACAGGCCCCTGCCTCCTATCTCCAAGGCTCTCCAACCAGAGTTCTGCTCCTAAAGATTACCCGAAGCAAGTGTGTATGGATGAGTGAAGAGCTGAACCTGGGGCAGTTTCTGTCTCCTACCTTGAACTCTGCTGCCAGGGGGTTGCTGGCCCTTTCTAGGGCAGTGGCATCCAGGCGTTTCTGGTAGCCCTCTAAACGGTGCTGGTTCTCTGTCTGTTTCACTGCCTCGTTCACATACTTGAGAATCTCCCGGCACTGATCTCGGGCCTGGCAGAGCTTCTCATGCTCAGAGGTGCCGCCTGCCAAACGAAGGACAGGAAAATACTTATAAGACAGATGAGGAGCCCCTCACAGGCCTTGCTGTCCCCATTGCCTAGCTCTGTTTGGGTGTCTTGCCCTGGCAGGGATGAGTGGAGCAAGCCATGCTCACTTAACCTGAGGGCCTTGGTGTCAGGGTAACTCATGGAGTGCCCTAAGGTCGCAGAACACTGCTCTGCAGATGCTAACAGCTCTAGGAAATGCCTGCTTAGACCAAACAGCTCCACAAGTGACTATGCCTCTAAAAAGCTACTAATATCCCAAATTTGAAGGTAATGAGAGATATCCAAGCTCCTAGGACACTGACAACCTGGGGCTAGTTCCCTGCTCCTCTGATGCTAACACACAGGTTGTATCTTTTGGGCATTGCATGGGGTGTAATGGGGCTAAAACTGGCCACAGCCCTTGGTATCAAGAGTCTGAACACCAGAGGAAGCCAGAACCCCCAAGTGCCAGCCCTGTGTGTCCACTGCCTGCTTTCCTTGAATTTGCAAAAAGGCCCTAGTGAGGCTATGGTGGTTCTGATTCCTCCCACTGGTGGGCCCCTGGTATTTTGCAAAGCACATTTCACACTCATTGTCTTCTCCGTAACAGGGCAAAGGTGAAGACAAGAAAGACCACAAGTTTGGTGTGATGTGGCCCACTGCCTGACGCCCACCGTCGTACCCTCTGTGTGCCTGATAATATTCTCCAGCAGCAGTGGGTACTTGGTTAGCCGCTGCATCTCGGAGACGATGAGGTCGCGCAGCTGCAGCCTGCGACACTGGGGGTGGCTCTCCGCCTCCTAGATGGGGCAAAGATGAGGGGAAGTCAGCCCTGGGGGCAGGTGGGATGCCAGATAGGCCCTACCCAGAAATAGTGGCAGCAGCAGAAAGATAAGCATGTAAGGCAGGGAGGTGGCCAAAACATGAGGGCAGGCACCACTGCCCAGTGAGCCAGGCCTGCTGACTGTTAATCCAGGCCCTTTCCAGTGAATGGCAGTCTCTGTCTGGAGAGTCACTGCCTTTGAAGGGCAGATGTGGGTGGGTGGAGGGACGTACCAGGTCACCTCCACATGGAGAGAGAGGCTGAGACCAGAGGGAAGAAGGGCAAAAGCTCCCTGGAGAGCTGGCAGAGAAGGCGCTGCTGATGACACACCTGCATGAAGAGCTGGAACCGACTCTCTTTGCGCTGCCGGGTCTTGATCAGCTCTAGGGCTACTGACTGATAGGAGCAGAACTGCGCAGCCACCTGCTGGAGTTCCTCTCGGGCGGGACCATCAAACTGCGGGGGCAGGACAGACACTGGGTCAGTGCCACAACCCTGCCTGGGACTAATCCCCTGCCTATCCCCTCCTCTGCGAAATTCTGCAGCTTTAGATAATGGGACCTGGCTCTTCCACTGTCCTTGGCAAGCAGAACTCTAGAGGCATACCCGAGCCAGCATGAGGTCACTGATCTCTCTGATGATGGGGCCCTCCTCCCGGAGCTTCTTCATGGCTTCACACCAGGAATCTGGGGCAAGGAGAGGAAACAGAAACGCCTGGGGTTGAGTCGACTGCCAGACTCTTTGTGACTGAGAGAACAAAGATGTTGAGCAGCAGTGCTGTAGGGAAGGGTTTAGAAACCATTTTACTTTGGGGGGAACTAGTGGGCTGGTTTCAGGTCACCCATTGATCCTTGTCTCACCAAGGATGATGGGCAAGGGTCACCGCTCAAGAGAGGTCCTGGCAGAAGGGCCAACCTGGAACAGGAAGCTTCAGGCTAGCAGAGGGGGAACATGGCGGACACAGGCTCCTTACTGTGAATCTCTATGAGTTCAGGCAGATTGGGGAAAAGCCGGGACAGCTCTTCCCGGGGCATCAGGTTCTCCTTCCTCATCCGCTGGTAGAAGATCAAGTCTAGCACACGAAGTGTGCGCAGGTGGGAACTTTCAGTCACAAACAGCTCTAAGGGAGTGATGAGGAGGAAGAGAGATGGGGAGCAAACAGATCAGCAAGTATCTAGAGTCACTACACTGCTTCCTAAACCACCCTACTTTTAGAGTAACCAGAGTGGTTTCAGGTCCTATGGCGATTTTTCTCTCACCCTGGGGGCTAGACAGAGATAGAACTTATACAGTAGGCCACACAGACCTGGTCCTGTCCCAGGGCCCCCACGCCATGCACCTCTTTCCCACCCTTTGTGCCATGGGCGTTCTAGACTTATGCTTGCACAGGGTGAGTTGTGTGTGTGTGTGGGGGGGGTTGCACATTCTCACCATTGATAACCTCCTGTCGGTCAATCTCCCTCTGGGTTAGCCCAGCCACCACGTCCTTGCCCACAGTATGTTGCCAGTTTTGGGCATCTGGCTCTGGCTCCAGGTCAGACAGCTGGCCTAGGTCATCCTCTAGGAGGTGGGGAAGGAGGGCGTCTGTGCAGAACCCCAAGCTGGGGGACTCAATGCTCCTGGGGAGAATGGGCAGCTCAGCTTCACTCAGGAGGAAGAATCACACACAGGTCTGTCCCTCCTGCACTGGCCCAACCTGCTTGTCCCGTGCACACGGGATACCAGCGGGCACCAAGAGGAGAAGCACACCCTGCTGAGCACAGATGGGACAGAGATACAAAGAGAGGCCCCACCATGCCCATCACTCACCTGCGGCCCATTTTGGGGGTGAAGGGAGGGGTTGGGTTCTCGAGAGACCTGTGGAGACAATGTTACTCTCAGCATCCCCATTCAGGCCACTGACCCAGTCATCAGTGGGTAGAGCCCCTGAGCCTGCCCACCTGGTGGAGAGGCTGGAGGCGGAGGACGAAGCTGACTGGTGGAGGCGTGTGGCTTCAGCAGCAGCATCCATGTCAACGTCACTGCGGGAGCGGGGCACGTTCTCTGCCTTCCGGGACCGCTTCATCTCTTCCCGGCCCTTGAGGCTCTCAGAACGGCCCAGGCGGATCTCTGAGCGTGAACTGAGTGGACAGGGACAGGGGATTTGGGATCTTCCACCCTGGCCTGCTTTTACCTCTGCCCCATCTCAAGGGTGTCTTGGTGTGGCAGATCCTCCCCTTCCCACATGCCCAGTGCTCCTGCATGGCAGAATCTTCTTAATGACAAAGCTGCTTTTGCTGTTCTACAGAATCCTTCTTTTCCCCAGCCCAGCTTGATGGATGGACAAACTCACCTTCCTCTTGTATTTGGAAGGGATCCTAACAGGAAAGCTGGGGCTACCAGCATCAGGCTTGTGGTGTGTACAGAGGTCTAAGACACCATGTTTCTGTCAGAAAGGCTTGGACATCACAGTCCTTCATCAGGGACTACAAGGTGCCTCCTCCCTGCCCCGGGACAATGTAGTGGCCAGTCCAATTTGCCTCTGGTCAGCTCTCACCCTGGTTCTGCTTTTTACAAGACCTTGGAAGGGTGCACAGACAACATCTCTACATGCTCATTCTAGGACACACAACACTGCCTGTTAGCAGTCTGTGCTGTGGGACCCCAGCTGTGATGCAGATCCCTTCTGTTCTTAACAGCACCTTCCTAAACTGCCATTTCCTCTCCTGTGAGAAAACAGCCTTGGGAGTCTGCATAAAAGGGCTGTTTGCTGACAGGCAGGACCCATCCTCAGGCCCACTACTCAGGGCTCAGAGCCATCTGATATCAGGTGCTGCTGCTCTGCATCCTTCAAGTCAGCTTGGGGCAGCTGGCATCCCTGACCCCCGGTGCCCTGTTGTGGCCCTGCTGTGCTGGTTCTTTGCTGATATTATTAGTAATCTGCATTCTGCTCTACTTCTAGGACCATAGGAGGCCTGGAAATGTCTGGAGAACTCTTAATAGCCCAGCAGGCTGCTGTAGTGAGGCAGCCAAATGTCTTGGTCTCCATTCATCAAGCCTCTAAACTGCCAGATGACCCAAAGTGGAGCTCACCTCCTGGGGTCCACAGGGTTTGTATGCAGGGCTAGGAAACATATTGCCAGCTAATCTCCCACTGAAATCATGCACCAGAGAAGTCAAAACACTTTTCACCAATGCCTTCAATGGGTCGTGTCAGCACCATGATGAATCCCACTAGAGGGGTCACTGGGGCTGCAGAGCTAAGGACCTTCCTTCAAGTGCCCAGAAGTGTGCACTACTCCCCCAAGTAACAGTTCCTAGAGAGTGCCCTTTAGAATTCACAAGCTCAGGGCTCACCTACACCAACAACCTTTGGCCCACCAGCTGCTTATATTACACTCCCCGAAGATTGCCAGTGAGCTTACAACCATCCAATCCAAAGGCTTCTGCTTGTAGCTCTAGGGTCCTAGTAATTCTCAAGGCAAATTTACTCAGCAATGGTTAAGAAGGCAAGTTGGTAAATGGTCTCAAATATTCTCCTGAAATGTTGAAAATGTCTTAGAATCTTAAAATATTTGATGTATCTTTAAGATGTCTACCATAATAATCACTTAATGTGTGCATTTAATTCATTAAAATTAGAACTGAACCTTTCCCGAGTACAAATCTAACTTTAACTTTTGCCTCCCCTAAATCTTTGTCAATTCTCAATATGGCAAAAATCTTTACTAACATATTAAGCTTAGAAAGGCTTAATAGAAACAGAAAAGAGTAACCTTGCATTCACCAGGAAGGTTTGATTTATAGTTTGATAATTAGTTTATTCCAAACGAAAATGGCTTGAATGTTCAGAATGCTACACGCTTACCCACCTTTCTGCCAGCCCAGGCTGTCAGGCTGGTGTTCCCCATACGTTAGACCACATTACTATACCTTGAGAATGATTTTAAGACCTTGCAGGAGTATTTCTCTTTTTCTCTTTTATTTTTCTTATCTTGAGACAGAGTCTCACTCTGTCCCCCAGGCTAGAGTGCTATGGTATCAGCCTAGCTCACAGCAACCTCAAACTCCGTGCTTTAAGTGATCCTCCTGCCTCAGGGTCCCAAGTTGTTGGGACTACAGGCACCTGTCACAACACCTGGCTAAGTTTTTCTTTTTTAGCAAAGACTGGGTCTCCACTCTTACTCAGGCTGTTTTTTTTTTTTTCCTTTTTTTTTTTTTTATTATAGATAAAAATATGCACCATAGAAGTAGCCCAACCCATCACCCTGGTCTTTTTTTTTTTAAGACAGAGTCTCATTATGTTGCCCTCTGAAGAGTGCTGTGGAGTCACAAGTCATAGCAACCTTCAACTCTTGAGCTTAAGTGCTCAACTTGCCTCAGCCTCCCAAGTATTTGGGACTACAGGCACCTGCCACAATGCCCGGCTATTTTTTGTTGCAATTGTTGTTTAGCAGGCCTGGGCGGGGATCAAACCGGTCAGCTTTGGTATATGTGGCTGGCGCGTGGGGCCGAGGCGCCGGGCCCTCAGCCTGGTCTTGAATTCCTGAGCTCAAGGGACATGCCCACCTCAGCTTCCCAGAGTACTGGGATTACAGGTGTGAGCCACTGTGCTCAGCCAGATTTTAGACGTGACTTGCTACAGTCAAAAGCAAGTGAGTTCGAGAATATATATATATATATATATTTTTTTTTTTTTTTAACAGATAAGAGTCTCACTTTATCACCCTCAGTAGAGTGCAGTGGAGTCACAGCTCATAGTAACCTCCAACTCCTAGGCTTAGGTGATTCTTTTGCCTCAGCCTCCCAAGTAGCTGGGACTACAGGTGCCCGCCACAACACCCGGCTATTTTTTTGGTTGCAGTTTGGCTGGGGCCAGGTTTGAACCTGCCATACACGGTATATGGGGCCAGCACCCTACCTACTGAGCCACAGGCGCCACCCTGAGAATATATTTTAATATCAGAATATATCTAATACAAGGATTCTAGTTAGAACACGACTCAAGATGGAAAATATGAAAGGTACCACAGTCTGAAATCCCCTTTTTCTTCTTGAAAAGGGCAGTGTAGCTCATTTGAATCAATCAACTTGGTATCTCTTTGCTCAGGTGGACCCCTGCTGCCCACAGCTACACTGATTGTCTTTAAAGGGCTCATCTCTAGTTCTCTTCTTTCACACACAGCTTCTTTTCACCGCCAGGCTTTTTTTCCAGGACTTCCTTTGCTCCCTCTATACCAGCGATTCTCAACCTGTGGGTCGTCACCCCTTTGTAACGATGAAAATACATTGCGGCATTAGGAAGGTTGAGAACCACTGCTTTATACTCTTTTTAATCCTTGTTTTTAGAGTTTCCTGATTAGCTGCTTTATAAATATTATCTAGCTCAATTTTGGGACAGAGGTTATTCAGTATTCAGGGGATGAATCCAAGGCAGAGTCTACAGGCATATGCCTCCCAGGCCGGACGGCAGGGCCTGAGCACTCACTCCACAGCAGGAGCCCTGCAGCCTAGTGGGGAAGGGCGAGAGAGCTGGGATTAAACCCTAGTGCCAAACTCTGCCCATGTGTTCCACCTCAGGCAGCTGGCAAGCCCCATCCCACCACTGCTACCTGTCGCTCTCCAGCAGGTCCTCAGGAAAGCTTCCTGTGGAGAGTCGCTGTGTGCCAGGTTCCGGGGCCTCATACTGCTGGTTGTTCTCAAAGTGCTGAATGATGTTCCTCACATTGCCTGGTTTGACTGGAAGCACAAACAGAGTGAAGGATACTATACTTTCTGTTTGGGGTGACATCTCAGACCTTACTCCCTGCTATCCCAGAAGACAGAGCGATGAGAAAGCATGGGTGACAGTAGCACAGGCCCCAGAATGGAGAGGTGCTCCTAGTCCTGGTTCCTCTACGCGTGTGCTGGAGCCCTGGGCGTTGTTCTGCTTTTCTGGGTCTACTCTTTCCTCATGTGTGAACTGAGAAGGTGTAGAAGTATGTTTTCTAGGAAGCTCTCTTTTGGCTCTCACATTCTTTATTATAATGACACTTCTGCTTGAAAACCATTACTAGGTTTTTCCGAAGAGCCATTTACAGTTTAAAAAAGTAGCCTGCACACCAAAAACACATCTACATGGAATTTGGCCATGCTGACATATTCTATCAGGCATTTCTCAAATTTATATTACATTTATGTGTTCTCTCTGGAACACCATCTTTATGGTCTCCATCACTACGAAATCCAGGACCTTTAGTGCCGTGAGATGTGACCTCGGTGAAATAGAGGAGACATATAACTCTGTCTTTCAAATTCCAGCCCCTGCCCTTTTTTTTTTTTTTTTTGAGACAAGAGTCTCACTCTATCACACTGGGTAGAGTGCTATGGCTTCCTACCTCATAGCAACCTCAAACTCCTGGGCTCAAGTGATCCTCCTGCCTCAGCCTCCCGAGTAGCTGAAACTATATAGGCACCTGCCACAATGCCCAGCTAGTTTTTCTATTTTTGGTAGAGATGGGGTCTCACTCTTGCTCAGGCTGGTCTCAAACTCCTGGACTCAAAGAATCCACCCACATCAGCCTCCCAGAGTACTAGGGTTATAGGAGTGAGCCACAATGCCCAGCCATTCCAGCCCTTTTTAAAAGCTAAGACAAAAGAGTTCTTGTTCATAAAAAACAGAAAGGACAAGTGGAAGAGTAAAAAGGCACAGTTGATTCCACTTAGAAACCTTGGAGATGATAAGTCACACCCAGGGCACCATGGTTCTCAGCAGGAAAGAAGAGAGATGAGGAGCTCACCTTCATGTCAACTAGCTGAGCTTGAAGCCTAGCAAAATCAGAACTGGGTTGGGCTAGAAATGCCCTCTGCCTGTGACCAACAGAAAGGGTAGATGGAACCAGGGAAGCAATATAAACCCCTGGGGTTTGAACCCCAATCCTAACCATACTAACAGAGTTCTGCCCCTGACTTTGGAGATCCTGAGAGCTGTATATACAAACTTACAAATTCCTCCTGTCTCAAAATCTGACTTTTGTAAGACACTTTCTAAGCCAAAAAGAACAGAAAAACATTTAGCTGCTCTCTTCAAAGTCTGTGACTCCGTGTTAGGCAGGCAGCTGGGTAACATTTCTCTAAAACTGGCTGGGTGCATATTCCAGGAGCAGGGGCTGTTACCATCAGTTCTACTTTGGAGATCAGGACGAGAACTGCTTGTCCCCAACTTAGTGTGCATCTGGGACTTGTAGCCCCTGCAAATGCCATAGTCAGCTCTGAAACTCTGAGCTACACTGGCTGGGTGACGAAGTGGGAGACCAAGAACATCCTACCACTGAAAGCCACTGGACTGAGTCCACTATTATTTCTTCCTCCTTTGAAAATGCCCAAGTGTGGCCAGGTGTGGTGGCTCATGCCTGTAATCTCGGCACTTTGGAGGCCGAGGAAGATCACCTGAGTCCAGGAATTTGACATTAGCTTGGGCAACACAGAGACATACATCTCTACAAAAAATGATTTAAAAAAACTAGCTGGGTTATTGTGGCAGGCACCTATAGTCCATGCTTCTTGGGAGGCTGAGGCAGGAGCATCACTTGAGCTCAGGAGTTCGAGGTTATAGCGGGCCATGAGATAGGCACACTGTACTCCAGCCTGGCCTGTTTCTTTAAAACAAAACAAAGCAAACAAACAAAAAACCCCCAATTATATCCTAGATATAGTTACAGTTAGATCCTAGTTGTAGCAAGAAACAGTCGTCTTGAGATACGGTGTAACTAAATGACCTAGAGCACTGGTTCTCAATCTGTGGGTCGTGACCCCTTTGTAACAATGAAAATACATCACCGCATTAGGAAGGTTGAGAACCACTGACCTAGAGTGACAGGGTAAAAATAGGTAGGATAGAACCCATTTAAAAAAAAAAAAAGTAAAGTTTCATTAGCAGCTCTTGCTTTTCTCCTTCCAGTCTCTGAATAATAATGGAACTAAATGAAGGTGAACATGTTACTAACAATCAGATCCTTTATAATAAACAGGTAACAGTGATGATTTTAAGTGGCAAAAACACTCAATATTGAGGCTTTTTACATCTTTAAATATGGATACAGATTTGTCTGACATCCTGGGGAGTTAAAGACCCCAAACCAAATACTGAAATCATAATGTAAAGATGTGACTCAAATGGCTGGTGGACACTCACACCCTTATCTTGCTGTGCTATTAGGAACCTTCTCTCCGCATCGGGTGTTTCTGTATACTTTCAAATTTTTGCCTGCACAATCATGTTAAAGAACTAAGGGCTATATTTTAAGACTATTCTTCTTCCCTACTGTTTTTTAAAACATTTTTTCAATAATCTTAAAAAGTAAATCTAGGAGTTCAGTAACTTTTTTTGAGACAGAGTCTCACTATGTTGCCCTTGGTAGAGTGCCATAGAGTCACAGTCACAGCTCACAGCAGCCTTAAACTCTTGGCTTAAGTAATTCTCTTGCCTCAGCCTCCAAGTATCTGGAACTATAGGTGCCCACCACAATGCCGAACTATTTTTTGGTTGTAGTTGTCATTGTTGTTTGGCAAGCCCGGGCAGGGTTTGAACCCACCACCTCTGGTGTATGTGGCTGGTGCCCTAGCTGCTGAGCTACGGGTGCTGAGCTGGGAGTTTAGTAACTTTTAAAATAATTTTGAAGCTTATTTTTTGGGGGGAGATGGGGTCTTGGTATGTTACCCGGTTAGAGTGCAGTGGCTGCTTACAGGCGGAATTACAGTGCACTGCGGTCTCCCAAGTCCCAGCCTGAAAACCCTCCTGCCTCAGCCTCCTAAGTAGCTGAGACTATAGGTGCATACCACCGTGTCTGGCTGAAGATAGTATTTTTTATTGCCCCTTTTACATAAAATTATTATTTTTTAAATAAAATAAATTCTTGAAAAACAGAGTAATTCCCGCTGAAATTTCCTATATATATTTATGATAGAACCTAGAAAATATTCATCACTCAACTGCCCTACATAGACCTCACTGATGGGCAATGAACTTGCCCATTACGGTGCTGGCAGTTAAAAGTCAAAAGAAAAAAAAAAAAAAAAAGAGTCAAAAGACATGGAGGTACCACACTGAAGGGCTTAGCAAAGTCCAGGTGAAAATACTCAGAAAAACAGAAATCATAACTTACTAAGAAACAAACAAATAAAAAACTGATGCTTTTTATTATTTTAATTGAAAATAACACCTGAAGTGTTTCTGCAGGACACTCCAATTTGTGAGGGTTTCCTTCAGTTTCACAGAACCCTGGATTTTTGGAACCTCATCCATGATGTGACCAAATTATGGAGAAAGGCCTCAAACTGCAGGAAACTGCCAGAGGCAACAACAGGCTGGCCTTTGGCAGACTCAGGAAGAACTCTCCCTGTGGGAGTGGGGAGACCTGGGTCAGGCTGGCAAGGTCTCTTAGTGGGGATAGAAGGCCCCCCCTGGTTTGTTTCACAGATCAGCTTTAGCAACAAGGAGGACATATAAGAGAAATGGGGAGAAGAAAGAGAGGAAAAAGGGACAGATAGGAGAAGATAATGAAGAAAAGAGAAGACAAGATTTGGGAGATAGAAACTCAGTGCTAATGCAAAGACAAACCCAAAGAAAATGTTCCTTTTACCTTCCACAGGGGACAAGGGAATATGAAATGCTAAAAGAAAAACAAAAAACAAAAGTAAACCATGAAAAGTCAAATTAATGTTTCAAGAGTCAAAATAAAAATTACATCAAGCTGGAAAATGAAAAGGTAGCAGCAAAAATCAAGCCTGGTCTAGAAGAGTCCCCTCCTTCCACTCCTCCACTGCAGCAATTTCAGGCAGGACAGCAGGCCCACTCCACTGCCCCTCAGCACCCCACTGACAGCAGGGACTTAAGAGACTGATTAGGAGGGGCCAGCAACAACTTTCAAATGACACATGGCTGGGAAGAGATCAATGATAGATCAATTGAGTTTTGGCTACTGATATCATTAGGGAAAAGTCTGGGTCCCAAACTTGCTCATCTGCCTGATTCTATTTAATAGTGATGCACCCCCTCCCCTGTCTCTAATTTCTCCCAACACCTAGCACTACAGGCATACGGATGAGTCTCACAGGTACAGGGGAAGGGGCATTTACTGTCTACAGGGTAACCTTTGCCAAGGGGAAATGTTCCTCCACATGTCTGGTCAGTAACTACAACTAACTCTGAGTTCCCAGACTAAGAACCAGGGACTGCTGCAGCTTCCTTGGCTCTGAGACACTGACGCGTACCTCACAGAGCCTGCATTCGTTCTGTCGAGGGGACAGGGCGGCAGCGCTGGGAGGGGGCTACAGGTGCGGTGTCTGTGCCCAGCTGACATAGGAAGCCTTTTGCCAGCATGTTGGTGTGTGTGTGAGCGGCTGTGGTCCCACCCAAGGAATGACTATGGCTGATGTCTACAAATACTCACTGCTCTGGGAAGAACTTTTGGGCTTCCCAATGTATTTGAGGATGGGGTTTCGCTTCTTGTCCTCCAAGGCATCCTTTTCTTTTTTGGAATTGCTGCTCTGCTGAGACAGGAGACACTGGGGTTGGAGGAGGTCCCAATACCCAGACATAGTTGCTTATCAACTCTGGCACTGCTCCCAGGACTGACCCTCAGCTAACAACTGGACAGCTGACTCATGCTTGTGCCCTGAGGAGACTTGGAAGAAGGGAGAGAGCACTGCTCTAGCTGGGAGCTCTCACTGACTCCATATACAAGGTGGAGGATGTAGCTTGACAGCTGCAAACGGCTTTCCTTGTCTACGTCAGCATGGAGAACTGTCTGGCCCAAGAGGAGATATTTTCTAAGGTAGCTTTGTTACCTTCTTGGTCTTTGGGAAGAAAGGTAGCCACTTGTCCTTGTCAGGAGCAGCCTGGGCCTTGTCAGCTGTGTTCGAAGGTCGTGTGTCCCGAAGATGGATCCCAGCATGGCTCATGTAGGTATTGAGGGCAAAGCCCATGGGGGCACTGTAATGGAGAGGCAGAGCCATGAACCAGAAAGTCCCATTCAGCCTGTCCTGCTGCAGGGGAAGGGGCACTTATGGGCCAAACTTCCCCTTCCAAAGGGAAGTCCGGAATAATCAAAGGGAACAACAGGCAGAAGCTGGCTAAAAGTCTTGGCTGGCGTGACTCCCAGGAGAAATCTTATTCCTTCCCTAAACAGAGGTCTTCCCCACTAGCGGATAATACTCAGTTGAAAGACATGCTAGTTCCCTAAAACTTAAGCACAAAATTCTCTGAATGGTCAAGCCATGAGTGGACTGGAAGCCTGGCTGCAGTACACAGCTAATATCCTCAGGTACATGTGTAGGAGTGAGGTAACATGGGGAAGGGAGAAACGCCAGCCAGCCTCTGTCAGGGTACACTGTCTTTACCCATCTCCTACCTCTAAGCACAGAGAGAAAAAGATGAAAAGGAGCTGTCAAGTATCTTCCAATTTCCACAAATGAAACTATCCAGAGCTCTGGGTTTAAAATGTACTTGGCCCAAAATTCAGTAGACAGATTATCCACTTAGTAAATTCAATGCAGCAAAGCTTCAAAGTCCTGGCTTTATTTGCCTTTGAAATAGACTTCTAACCCCATCTTCTCTCCCTTACTAAGTGTGAGTGCTCAGGGAATGCAAATTCATTTTAATCTTTGCTGATGAGAAACAATGAGATAAGTATACAGGCTGGAAAAAAAAAATCATAATTATTTGCTCAGAGAGGTACTGTGTTGCACCCCAAGATACCCTCTGCAGGTGCCATAATATAGGCTGAAATTACTATCATTCTAACCACCTTAAGTGGTTTAAGGGAAAGAAGTGAGAAGGGAAACACAGGGCTAATTTGGGTAGAGAAAAGGAAGCCGGGTGTGAAAACGGTAGGAGTGATACAAACTTGGAGTCTCCGGCTGGAGAAAAACCCACCACCCCAGGCAGTAATTCCTGAGCCTGGGCCTGAGCCTCATGACCCCTGTATGTTACGGTTATACAGACCCCTGGAACTAAACTTGTAGGAACTATGCTCCCACGTGTTCCTACATCCTAGGGACTTTCCTTGATTGGCAGAAATGGAAAGCACAGCAGCTCAGCCCCACTCCTTCCCACCTGGAAAGTACAAATGAACCACAGCACGGGCTCACTTACCTCCTGTCCTCCTCGTACTTGGACCTGGAATGAAAGAAAAAAGAGATGACTCAGACTGCAAAGAAACAGACTCTGCGCTTGGGCAGAGGCTGGGAAGAGGGTAAACTCTTTCTTAGAGGAAGGGAGGGTTGGTGGGGGGAAGTGAAGGAGTACCATGAAACATTAGATTCAGACTCTTGGTCACAGCTCTGCAGCCAGCGTGGGGCACAGGAGGGGAGAGTTTTTATTCCCTGAGGGACTCAGCTAGCACAGGGCTGTGATGATGACAGTGTCCTTCTAGCTAAAAGGAAGGGAAATGTGGAAATAAAGCCTCTTGCTCGCCATCTGTTTCAGTGTCTGAAGTTACTGTGGAGGAAGAGCCTCCTTTTTGTATCCAATGTAGCTACAGCCCTGAACTAGAAGGGCTGACACTGAGGCAGGAGGGAAGAAGTGAGGAAGCAAAGATGCCTCGAGACAAGATCCAAAGAAACCTATTCATACAAGGTAAATATAACTAACATTTGAGTGTTTTCTACAGGTCATGCATTATTTTAAGTTATTTACGTGTATTACTCCATTTAATTATCAAAATATCCCATGAGAAGTTATTATATCCTCATTTTATGAGACCAAAACTTCATTTCTTTAAAAAAAAACCATTGTAAATGAGATGCTTATGCTGTTAACAACAGTCTCATATAATTCTGGTGCCTACAATCTTAAAATAGGTTCAGCTGGGTCCTACCTCTATCCCTGGAGTAGGTTGGGTGATTAATGCCTTCTGACCACTGGGAAAACGAGGGCCCAGAAAGATACTGAACTTGGCTACAGGTCAGAGGGTTAAGTCTGCAAAGCACATACTGTGTGATCTCACTTGGTTTTGTCCTCTCTAGCCCAGATCTCTCACCACATACTAGGTTCACATATGCAGCTGCCTACTACATTAGATCTCTGGTCTGATGTCAAAAGGGATCTTAGGGGCCAGGCACAGTGGCTCCTAACATTCTGGGAGGCCAAGGCAAGTGGACTGCCTGAGTTCACAAGTTTGAGACCAGCCTGAGCCAGAGCGAGACCTCGTCTCTAAAATAGCCAGGTGTTGTGGCAGGGACTTGTAGTTCCAGCTACTTGAGAGGCTGAGGCAAGAGAATTGCTTAAGCTTGAGAGTTTGAGGTTGCTGTGAGCTATGATGCCACAGCACTCTACTAAGGGTGACATAGTGAGACCTGGTCTCGGGGGGGGGGGGGGAGGGATCTCAAATTCAATGTGTTCAAAACTCAACTCTGACTTCCCACCATGAAATTGCTCCCCATGCAACTGGCTCTATTTTGACTGATGGTGCTTTTGTCCTTTTAGTAGCCTTGGTTAAAAAAAAAAAAACCAAACCAAATCTTCCCTTTCTTTTTCTCTAACTCCCACATTCAGTTTTTAGGAAATCTACCTGTTGGCTCTACAGTCTAAACACAGCACTCAGTGGGGCATGGTGGCTAACACCTGTAATCTCAGTACTCTGGGAGGCTGAGGTGGGAGGACTGCTTGAGCTCAGGAGTTTGAGGTCAGCTTGAGCAAGTGAGACTGGGTCTCTACTAAAAATAGAAAAACTAGCTGGCACTGTGCCAGGCACCTGTAGCCACCCTTCTGGCTGCCACTCAACTTCATCACTAACTTTTCGCCATCTGTTTCAGTGTCTGAAGTTATTGTGGAGGAAGAGCCTCCTTTTTGTATCCAATGTAGCTACACTGGATACACTGTATCCAATGTTGCTACACTGGTGTCCTCACCATTGCTCAAATGTGTCTGTCAAGCATGTTCTTACTCTGCCATGGCTGCTCCCTCTACCTGGAATGTTCTTACCCTAGATGTCTTTGAGGATAACTTCCCCACTTTTTTCAATTGTTGCTTTTTTCATGTGGTTTTCCCTGACTGCCCCATGTCAAATTGCGACTCATTGGCTGTTGCTCTTGACCTCCCCCAGCACTCATTGTTGCTAATCTACTATTTAATTTCCTCACTAATTACACTGGGTGTCTCCCCTCACTGTGAAGTAAGCACTACCAGGGGCGGAGGCACTTTGCTCACTGATGCCCCCCAAGCGTGTCTGCTGCAGACAGTGTGTGGCACACAGTAGGAAGGTTGTAAATAACTGCCAATTTCAGTGTTAACAGAGATTATCAAGATTGTCTAGACCAGTATTTTATACAACCTTTTTTATCTCACAACACACTTGAATCTATATTCAAACTTTTGTAGCATAAATTATGTTGATCAGAAAAAAGAGTAAAAAAAAGAACATACTTACAGTGCTTTAAATTTCTTTCAAAATAATTTAATTAATGGTCTTTAAAAATTTTTGAGCCAGACCTAAGGTCCTCTCATGGTACACCAGTTGAAAGTCACTGCTCTAGTCTAATTCTGTATAAAAGGGCAAAACCAAGGTCATGTAACTCCTCAGCAAGAAGCAATATTGGGCTAAAAAATGCTTCTGAGTCTGGAAGTGTCCCCACAGAGACTGTGACATTGGGACTCTCATCCCATGGGCCTGTGATACCTTAGAAAGGGGGATCTAGAAAAGCTTGACAAGCACAGCTATGCCAGGGGCTCCTTGATAAGCTAAACTAGTTTAATTTTCTGAAGTGATTAGGAAAAGATAGTTATTTCAATTTCTCTCAAGCCTGTTCTAGCTGCCACCTGAAAGAACTCTTTATCCACTGGACACTCAGTGCTGGTCTCACTTTTAGCCTCAGATGGGGTCTTGGAGGCAGGAAGGTAAGGAAGAAGGCTAGAAAGGGGAAGAAGAAAGCTCACATGCCCCTGGGGCCCATGTCACAGCCACCAAATGACTATCAGGATTCCTGGCTCTGCACCTCCCTGGAGCACTGGCTGCTCTCAGTCTGAGAGCTACAGAAATGGCACAACTCTCCCCTCTTTGAGGGTAAGGAGAAGCTGGAAAGAAGTGGAAGGAGCAAAGGCTGAGAAATAGACCCACAAAATAGTCAGCATGCTCAGAATGTGGGAAGTGGAACTGAAGACTTACAAAATATCTCCAAGGGCAGCCAGCTGCTTCTCAGCCACTTGGCGCTCTCGGAGAAGGTCCCCATCCAGGTCCAGCAGGTCGTTTTCACCATATAAGCTGCCCAGCCCCAGGGTGCGCTTCGTTCTAAGTCACAGAAATACAGAGAAAGAGATAAACGTACACGCAAACACCCAATAGACAGACACCCAGAAAGAGCAAGGCAAACACACACTCACACAAGGAGTGAGACAGGGCTGAGGGGCAGGACTGTGGGGAGAGAGGAGGAGGGAAGTGGACGGACCTATAGTCGTGGATCTGCTCCTGGATCTCGGGCATGGCTGCCTCCTGAGCTTCACAGAGCACGCCACGGGCGTCCTCACTACTGCGCAGCCGTGAGTCTGTAGTGGAGGCCCAGAGAAAGCAGAATGGGGAAGGTGTCGGTGAGGTCATGTCTGTAGAGCATCTCAAGGCACTTCAGCTCCCGCAACACTGACAGGAAAGGCTGTCTTTCTGCCCCTGTTAGCCTAAAGGAAGCGGAGCCTAGACATCCCAATCATTCCTGAAATCATTGAAGGAATCCTGATATCTAAGGCTTGAGACAAGGATAAAAACATTTTCTGGATGTTCTATGTTTCAATAAGAGAAGAAATAGTAAAGCCCCTCTCCTCGGATGTGTCCCAGTGCTGTCCTCCGACATCAAAATGCACACCTCTGAGAGGCTGAGTCCTTCTCCTGAATCCCAGAGCCAGGTCATGAGGCTAAAAAAGGTGAGTTAGAATCCCCAGGGGGTGAGGGTGAGTCCTTTACATTCCATGAAACCCAAATTCTCCAGTAGAAATTGGAAGATGTCTCTCGGGTCCTTGCATCTAGTTCCACTCAGGCTAGGCCAAGACCCTGGCGCGGCTGGTTCTCTCTCTGCTCACCCTGTTGCTGTGTCTGGAAGCTCTCTTCCCTGTTGTATGTGCTCATAAATCGTCTCTTTCCAAAAGCAACTTCAAACTTCTATCCCCTAAAGAACTGCCTATGATTAGATTCTCAGGCTGACATCCACGTTGCCTGCCCCTGACTCTTCTGTTTGTGATTGGAATTAGAAGGGAGCCAGGCAATTGTCCAGGCTGCTGTGTCTTCACTCTGGGCCTGCTGCTATCAGTATTAGCAAGAATTTATAAATACAGAAACAGGGCTGGGCTTGGTGGCTCAGGCCTATAATCCCCAGCACTTTGGGAGGCTGACATGGAGGTTCGTTTAAGGCCAGGAGCCTGAGACAAACCTGAAAAACAAAGAGACCTCATCTTTACAAAAAAGAAAAAAATAAGTGGGGTGTGGCAGCGGGCACCTGTAGTCCCAGCTACTTGGGAGGATGAGGTGGGAGGATCACTTGGGCTTAGGAGTTTGAGGTTGCTGTGAGCTAGGCTGATGCCAAAGCACTCCAGCCTGAGCAACAGAGTGAGAGACCCTGTCTCAGAAAAAAAACAAACAGGCTTGGCACCTGTAGCACAGTAGTGACAGCACCAGCCACATACACCAAGGAGCCTGGCAAGTTCAAACCCTGCCCTGACCAGCTAAACAACAATGACAACTGTAACAAAAAAATAGTCATGCTCATGAGGCTAAAAAAGGTGTTGTGGTAGGTGCTTTGTAGTCCCAGCTACTTGGGAGGCTGAGGCAAAAGAATCACTTAAGCCCAAGATTTGGAGGTTGCTGTGAGCTGTGATGCCACAGCACTCTACAAAGAGCAACATAGTAAGACTTTGTCTCAAAACAAAAACAAAACACAACAAAACAAACCACCCTCCACCCCCTGGGGATTCTGACTCCAGGTAGGATGAAGTGAGGCTCTGATTTTTTTATTTTTTAAAAGAGTTACTCTGATGACTGACCTGGCTTACAAATCCCTGATCAAGTCCAGTTTCCTCTTTACCCAGGTAAATAACCGAGTCCCCAAGAGAAAGGCTGGCAGAAATGGGCTCAAGTCTAAATTCAAGTCCAGTGTCTTACCACAACAAACTCCCTCAGGCGGAGTGAGCTCCCAGGCAGGGTCTGACCTATTTACACCTGACCATAAGCTACTGGGCAGTGTCCTTCTCCTGTATGAGAGATGGTTGCCCAATGATAGGGACTATAATCCCTCTGTCATCTGGAGCCTCCAGGGAGCTCAGGACAAAAAGGGTACCAAGCAGAGATTAACTGACCAATGAGCCAACTTACCAATTTCAGCCTGTAACATCTCAGGGATCTTCACTCTCAGAGGCTGAAACCAAGAGTGGGTAGAAGCAGTGAGGAGACTGACCGTCTGCAGGTGAGGGGCATGACAGCACAGCCTTCTTGCCTTTTGTGCCTCTATCTACCCACGATCCTCTCATCTTCTCCAACTGTACCACCTTGCTTTTAGGCTAAGATTTTTGGTAAATGGAATGTGAGGTTATGTGTCAAGCTGAGACTTGACTCTGAGAATGGCACCTGCAGGTTTACCACTCTTATGCTAAGGTCACTGGGTGCACAGAAGGGCCATGTTGTTCCAAAAAGTGGACTGGTGCTAAGTTAGCAGCGAAGAAAAGCCTTTATCAGGCTATTTGGTGGATTTTCTTTCCTCTTCACTTTCAAGGGAAAACTGGCCTCATGTCACCTACAGGGAGTCCTAAAAGTCACCCCTAAAATTTCCATATATATGGAAAATATTTTATAAATAAAAATGTACCTTATTTACAGAATATTCACTATAGAATTTTACAAAGAGATGGCCAACATGCAGAGAATAAATAGTAAATATTTTGTAAAATTCTGTAATGAATATTTTGTAAATAAAGGCACATCTGTATGGTGACAGGAGGGACACTTTGTAGTCTTGCAGTTAGAATAGTGTCTGGTTTCATTTTATGAGTCCCTGACATAGTGAATATTGGGGTGGTTCCATAATGGTCAACAGAGAATAGCTAGCAACTCTCACCTCATCACTTAATACCCGTTTAAGGAGATAAACAAATAACAAATCTTAATAAAAGATTCAAAAAATCAATTTTTCTCAACCTTATTAGCCCTAGCAGCTTAGGGCTAGAAGAATAACATCATCTTTGAATTAATCTATTTGATCAGATTAGAAATTCTGGATGGGAACTGGCCTCTGCAGATAGAGGTACTCTTGTCAGCGGGACCCCAGTCCAGTCTTGGAACTATGTCTAGGTGCAGAGTGCTTTCCATCCCAGCACACGGGGGCTCCACCTGACTCCTGAGTACAGAGTGCTTTCCATCCCAGTACCACAGGGGCTCCCACCTGACTCCTGAGTACAGAGTGCTTTCCATCCCAGTACCACAGGGGCTCCCACCCAACTCCTAGGTGCAGAGTGCTTTCTATCCCAGTACTACTGGCGCTCCCACCTAACTTCTACCTTTGGGCAGTAACAGCACATCAGGCTTAACTACAGAAACTGGGTTCTCCTCTTGCCTCATTGATCTAAATCCCTGGATACCTCTGAACACCTGAGCAAACAGATGTCCACTCTGGCTGCTAAAGGTGGCATCCCCAGAACATGAAACAGTAGTCTGTGCCTTGGGCAAGCAGCTGTTTCTTTATCTCAGAGATAGGGAAGTCAGAGAGGGTTGGTGGGAACTAGAGCACTGTTTCAGGGAAAGCAATCAGAATTTGGCATAATCTTTCTTTCTAAGGTGTATTCTACATGGAATAAAAGAGTATAGAGAGATCAATCTTTTGGGAGGAGAGCCAGGAACAGAATCCAGGAATCCCTTAGCTTAGACTTCTCTTTAAGAACCTGACTCTACCTGGACTGGAATGTTTTGCTTCACTTTTCTCTGCCTCTGAGTGGTTCAAAGAGTATAAAGAAATTGTAATCTAGTCTATGACTGACTTACCGCATTTTTCTCTAGGAAAATGTTCCAGATGTCTTTTCCCAAGCTCCGGGACTCCTTGGAATTCGTTTGCTGATAAACTTCTACACACAAGTAAAACAGCTAAGAGGAGAGACAAACTGGGTTAAAGCAGTGACTTTCAACCAAGGGTTACTTTGCCCCTTGGGGACAGTTAGCAATGTATAGAAACATTTTTAGTTGTCACAACTCCCAGGCAAATGAAGCACTACTGGCATCTAGTGGGTAAAGTCCAGTGATGCAGCTAAATATACCCAAATGCACAGGACAGGCTACCCCAAAATGAATTCTCCAGTTCAGAATGTCAACAGGGCCAAGGCTGAGAAACCCCAGGTTGGGAGATGTTCAGAAGCCCCTGGTAAAATGATCTTGCTCCTCCCCCCATGCACATCCTCAGAGTTGATCCCTCCTCAACACTGCCTTCTTCACACTGGATATTTTCCTTTGGCCTGTACTTGCTCATTTCCTGTTTCCCATTTCTCTTTGGCACATCTGTCTGTATTCAGGAATGCTTCTCAGACTCTGGGACCTAGGAGTCTCATACAGGTGTTCAGTAAACACCTGAGCAAACAGATGTCCACTATGGCTGCTAAAGGTGGCATTCCCTAGAACATGAAACAGCAGTCTGTGCCTCAGGTGAGCAGCTCATCCTGGGGAAGACACACCGACCTCTCTCCTCCACTGCTGTTTCCTTTCTAAGCAGCTGGGAAGCATGAAAGAAACAATGAGGCTGCTGCTCTGAGCACTGTGCCAGGAGACTCTGTCTTCACCACCTGCACATTTCTCTTTGTTGTCACCTTCAGATTGAGGGCCCTTTACCACCTTGCTCTCTGTCAAGTTTCTTATAGGGCCACTCTCTTGGCTCCCTAGTCAATATGTGTTTACCTTCATTCAAAACACTCTAGAAAGGGCATCTGCCTCAAGAAGCCTTCCTAAGCTAGTCAAGAATGCCAGTTGTCCTGGCCTAGCTCTTCTCACTCCTCCTGGACTACTGATAGAGTTTGCTGTGTCACATACAGTAAAAGAATCCCTTTCGCTTTGGTTTCATACTCTTTCCTATTTTGTCTCTGTCCTTGAAGCTCCTGATTGTGCCCCTGGCTCTGACCTGTAACACCCGGAGAGCAGGAGTGGAGGCGGGAGCACTGTCAGGACCCGCGCTTCTGACTCACCAGTGGGCTGGGGTCTGCCTGAGAGAAGATGTAGCGCAGAAAGACGCCCAGGTGAGCCGGACGCGACTTCAGTTTCTCAAGATCCTGGAAGATGATATCACTCTGGAAGGCAAAAGGGTGACAGTGGCTGGGAGGAGTGGAGGCCACAGCACAGGCTGCCCAGGTCAGCTTCCAGGAGATCCCCCTTCCAGGGTGTGTAAGTAAGGCCCCCTCCCCAGGTCCCTTCATAGCTGTGCTAGTCGGACAGCTTCCAGGCAAAAGCAGCTGTACACAGAAGGATGATGAAAGGAGAAAACCAGGAGACCGTTACCTCGTTGTTGAAATAACCCGGGTCATAATCTTCCTCTGGGCCGATAATTAAAGGCTTTGGGCTTTGATCTACACCCTAGGGGAGAGAGTCAAGTTGTAGAGATGAGGGGTTAGGAGGATAGGGACTCACCCCCCCTCAAATAAGTCTGTCTAGGCATAGCACAGCACTCTCAAAGAAAGCCACGCAGGCCTGATGAATGTGGGCATCTCACTACCACCCCCAAATCTCAGAGCACAGATGAAATGATTTGCACTTGCAGGAAGTCAGTTGCTTCTGGGTGGGGCAGGGCAGACACTGAACAGCCTTGTCACATGACACACGAAGATGGGAAGTAAGAGAAAAGCTCTCTTCCTGTTTGCAAAAGATCTGGGGAGGGAGTGCCAGCCAACAAAGAACTTATAGTTCATACTGTTGGGGGCTTTGCTGTTTTCGTTAACTTTAGCATAACTTCTAGTGTCCCCCCCAGTGCTACTGAAGTGAATCAGTGCCTAGGAAGTGCTGGTGGCTAAGTAACTGTCTGACAGAGCCTGGAGCGGATCCATCTTCCTGAACAAGAAGGGAATGATAGGGCTGGTCTTCCTCAAACATCATTTGCTATTTCCCTTGTCTGGTTAAGAGTCTATGGTAGAGCTCTATTACCTAAGACCCAAACTTCTTAGACTAGTTTTTCTTTCTTCCTCCCCTTATGCTAATTTTAATATAAACCTAATTCTAACCAATATGCCATTGATTTAGGAATAAGAGACTTCATATTACAAAAGCTTTTCAGATGCTTTACTGGACAAATTTTTCTCCTAAAGGTTTTCTAGCTTTCAAAGATTTTTTTCCCCCAAATGTATTTTTTACTCAGTTTTATCTCCTTCATTCTCAGTGATTCCCCAACACAGACTGTGCTCCTTGAGCCACCAAGGTCACTCTGGCCAGCCTACTTTCATCGGGGCTCAGTGACCTTCATATCAGGGGCTCCTCCTGATAGTACCCCCGATGCTCCTTACTCCTTTTCTATTCTCCTGGATATTCACAAACTTTACACCCAGAATGGCTGAGTAACAGAACATGAGAGACCCAGAAAGTACCTCAGAGATTAGTCTAATGTTCATCTATAACTGAAAAACACAAGGCCCAGAGCAAAAGAGAGGCATGTTACAAGCTGCAGAGTCAGGGTTCCTATGCTGTATTTGTATTTCTCAGACACATCCTGAGTATCCGCTCCCCCAACACCCTAGGCGCTCAACTCCTTGGAGTCCCCTTGGAGGTGAAGAACAAGCACTTTGGCTCTACTTGGGTCTCTGGTGAAACATGAGGTTTTTGCTTGTTTTGGGTGGGGTGGATTTTTTTGCAGTTTTTGGCCACCTCTGGTATATGGGGCCGGTGTCCTACTCCTTGAGCCACAGGTGCTGCCCCATGGGCAAGGGGGATTTAAAAAAAAATTTACAAACACATATTCTTTCTGATTATAAAAGCAGAATATGCTTACCAAAACCCCAAACACTGTGGCTGGGTGTGATGGCTCACACCTATAATCCTAACACTCTGGGAGGCCGAGGTGGGTGGATTGCCTGAGCTCAGGAGTTCAAGACCAGCCTGATCCAGGGCAAGACCTCATCTCTAAAAATTTTATAGCCAGGTGCTGTGGCAGACGCCTGTAGTCCCAGCTACTTGGGAGGCTGAGGCAAGAGAATTACTTGAGCCCAAGAGTTTGAGGTTGCTGTGAGCTGTGATGCCACGGCACTTTCCAAGGGTGACAAAGTGAGACTCTGTCTCAAAACAAACAAATAAACAAACAAAAACCCCCAAACAAACAAAAGCCCAAACATTACCAAGTGAAAGTTCCCTATGCTTCTGTCTCCCTGATGCCACCAGCCCTGGGGCAGTACAGGTCCCCTCCAGGTGCTCACTAACATGTATCTGGGACAACACCACATCTGCTCTGCACACTCAGAACCAGCCACTTAAACAGTTTTCAGAAAATGAACAAAATCAGTGAACAAGGACTCTAAGACCACTCACTCCACATCTGCTCCTGTCAACCACCTAAAGGAAAACATCCGCTAGGAAGATAATGTACACACACCGCCTACCCCCCCACCCGCCGCCACCATGAGCAACCTGAACTTGTCTTTTGGTTCTACAAAGGGAGGAGTGTGGGACAGAGAAAGGAACAGAGAAAGAGCAGCGGGAGGGGAAGCAGTGCTGTACCTGGGCCAAGAGAACTGTGTTCTCCCTCTGACCCTGTGAGCAGGCTAAGCTTTGAAAGGTCTTAGCCTTTTCTGCCTCACTTTCCTCACTTACCACATGAAGATTCTAACAGCCACCTCCTTTCCTGTCTGTGAGAATTAAATGAGATTTTTTTTATAAAAGCTCTAGCACAGCAGCTGGTAATTTAGTATTTAATACACACTGAATGTATTTCCACACCTTTCCCCTCTAACTTCTAAGAATAGCTAAATTCTATGTGAAGGGTAAAACCAGAGTATCGATTGTATTCTTCTTTTGTAGACTAGCTCTTGATTAGAATTTTCTTTTGATGACTGTATAACTCTGAATTTAAGAAAAATAGGATTTGCCTAGGCCACATCCTCTGTCTATAGATCATACTGTAAAACCTCAGTTTCAAGAAGTTTAAGCTCCACACTCTGGATAAATTCTCCTTAAGATGACATGAGGAAGACAGTTTTTACTAGATCCATTCCAAAGTATTCACTCATTCATTCAGAAAACATTAAGTGCCTACTATCTATCAGGCCCCTGCTAGGTACTCAGCACATAAAGATTAATTAAGCCTAGTGGGGAAATCAGACTTTTAAACATAGAGTAACAGCAGAGGGTACATATGGAAATAGAAAAAAAGATGCTGCTTGGAACCCTGAACTCCAAGGGAGAAGGCAAGTTTCCTAAAATCACACCACCGCCAAAGAGAGCTCACGAGATGTGTGCAGAGCTGGGAGTTGGGGGTGGTGGTGAGTGTGGGTATGGGCAGATAGGAGAGGGTGAAGGCAGGAAACTGTAACCCCACTGTCTGGAGTTACTCTGTATAAAAAGCCTCCTGAGTGAGAGAACAAGATGGCCACCTCAAACCCACACACTTCTACATGAGACCTACCTAGCAATTTGTCATGGCACAAAATAAGGCTCAGGGTTTTGTTTAGAGGAGAGAGGAAAAGAGAAAAATTAGATCTAGATTCTAGGACCTAGCAACACCTAGGGCTAGATTTAACCAACCTGCTGATTAACTAGTAGTTCACTGATGACTTGTATTTGGCTAAACATTAGGATTATTGTTTACTGTTTTCTTCCTTATACCTTTTCTCTCTACCTAAAATTATTTTAGAGATCTCATTTTCTGAAGACCTCCTCTTGGATTCAGAGATTAACAGGTATCCAGAGTTAAGTTAGCAACTTTCAAACTTTAAAAAAAAAAGAGACAGGGTCTCACTCTGTCACCTACGCTGGAGTGCAGTGGCACGATCATACCTCACTGAAGCCTCCAACATCTGGGCTCAAGTGATTCACCTGCCTCAGCCTCCTCAGTAGCTATGGTGTGCACCACCCAGCAAATTTTTGACTTTTTTGTAGAGGTGTGGTCTTACTATGTTGCCTGGGTTGGTCTCAAACTTGCTGTCCTAAAGTGATCCTTCTGTCTTGGCCTCCAAAAATTTTGGCATGAGCTACCACTCCGGGCTCAAACTTATTTTGACCATAACGTCCAATAATAAATACATAACTTTTAATAATAAATCATTGCAAGTAAGTACATGTAACTAAAACAAATTTCACCAAACTATACTTATTCTTATTACACTGGATAAATGCTAACATTTTCTTTTCCATACTCTTCTACTACATTAAAATAAATGCTGGTATCGTGACTTATCAAACGGTGACAACCATAGTTTGAAAATACTACCTGTATACTGTGAAAACACCACTGTTTTCCAGTGTGAAAAGTACACTACTGGTGGAACTCAGGGTGATTTTTAAATAAGATAATTTTTTGTTGAGGCTCAAAATGATTTTCAGGGGTGGCGAACACGCGGCTAGAGCCGCATGCGGCTCCCGGCCACAATGAATTTTGGCTCTTTGCCTCTTATCATTATTTTGTATACTGTGGCTCTTTGCCAAGTTTGGATTTTGTTATGCTGCTTCTGAGGAGGGACCTCTGAGGAGCGATCTCCGAGCGCGTAGTCGAACTTGTTCGCCACCCC
>CAUYPK010163831.1:0-14237 GCA_963574355.1 Loris lydekkerianus
CAATCCTATAATTCCTCTACTAGGTATATACCCAGAAGACCAAAAATCACATTATAACAAAGATATTTGTACCAGAATGTTTATTGCAGCCCAATTCATAATTGCTAAGTCATGGAAAAAGCCCAAGTGCCCATGGATCCATGAATGGATTAATAAAATGTGTTATATGTACACCAGAGAATATTATGCAGCCTTAAAGAAAGATGCAGACTTTACCTCTTTCATGTTTACATGGATGGAGCTGGAACATATTCTTCTTAGCAAAGTATCTCAGGAATGGAAAAAAAAGTATCCAATGTACTTAGCCATACTATGAAACTAATTTATAGCTTTCATATGAAAGCTATAACCCAGCGCCTGTGGCTCAAAGGAGTAGGGTGCCAGCCCCATATACTGGAGGTGGCGGGTTCAATCCCAGCCCGCACAAACAACTGCAAAAAGAAAAAAAAAAAAAGAAAGAAAGAAAGAAAGCTATAACCCAGTTATAACCTAAGAATATGGGGATAGGGGAGAGGAAGGGGAGGGAGGGGGGAGGATGGGCGGAGGGAGAGTGATTGCTGGGATTACACCTGCGGTGCATCTGACAAGGGTACAGGTGAAACTTAGTAAATGTAGAATATAAATGTCTTAACACAATAACTAAGAAAATGCCAGGAAGGCTATGTTAACCAGCGTGATGAAAATGTGTCCAACGGTCTATAACACCAGTGTATGGTGCCCCATGATCGCATTAATGTGCACAGCTATGATTTACTGAAAAAAAAAAAAAAAGAAAGAAAGAAAAAAATGTGGCAGAATGCAGTGTAATAAAGTTGACCCTCTAATACTTCAACACGCTACCTCTGCTATTTTATAGATGATCTCTGTAATCCATTTCAGCTAAACTGAAAGCTCTGTTTTAGAAAGATATTAAAAGCTCTTCAACTCTCTGAAACTGAGTGTGAAATGAATTTCCTGGAAAAAAGGCATCAGCGAAATTCAGTAATGATTCAGTGATTATGCCAAACAAACGTTATCACTCTAGACATAATCAGATTTTTAAACAAAAAAAAATGTACCTAAGGTACCTAAGACTATTTTTTAAGCACAGGATGGCCACAGTTCCTTCTCCTGGTCCTTGTCTGTTTTCATAAAACAACAATTCTTTTCCACATGAGCAATAGCTTGGATAGTTGGGATAGTTAAGAAGACATTAGTTTCCAAATCTTGTCAACCAGTAGAATCACCTGGCAAGCTTTTAAAATAATGTTTCTAAGAAATCCTGAATCACCAGGGTGAGGGACAGAGACGCGTATTAAAGAGCAACAATCCTTCACTTGTCTCGCTGGATTTTAGAATCGCTAAATTAGAATGTGACACTACTAAGATCAGCTTATGTGTTCCATCCACTAGCAACAATGAATTTTATACAGAGACAAACTTCTGACCAGTGGTAACACATTCTACCCTTAAAAGCTTTTCTACCACTAAATCCTTTTTTACATGCAAGAGAAAAACAGAGAACTAGCTATAAAGTGAAAGTGTGGGGGTATAGCTCATTTTCCTCCTGAAAAGGCAACTGAGACTTATACCCCACTGAAGAAATGTGATAGAATCATCATCCCATAAAGTCCACAGGACTTAGTCTTTGTTAGATCTTTACATAAATGTTAGAATGGGAACTAGCAGGCAAAATGTAATCACAGTTTTTAAACCTTAATTTTTCGGGTTCTTATACAAACCTCCTAAAATTAGAAAAGAACCTCCAAAAATATACAATGTCTTTTAAAACATAAGTCTTAACCTAATTTGATAAATTAAAAATACAGACCAGAACATTTAAGGGAAGTGCATAGCATGTCACATATATGCCTTTTAAAAGCAGCTACCACTTATTGGGTATGTGGTATATCATAGGCAGTTTGATAAGCACTTAGGTACTCGTTTAATCTTTCAAAAAAGCCACACTCCTATGAGATAAAGAACCATTTACTATCTATCTACCATTTTGTAGCTAAGAAACACAAACTGATAAATTACAGTGATCTAACATGATCAAGATCACCATCTAATGATGGTCTATATAATTCCAGAGCACGGTTGCAATATGAGTTGCTTGGGTCCTAGGTCCTTTTGCTTTTGTGGACATTTTCCTCAACAAAAGGTATTAAAGATATTTTATGACTGCATTTTTTTATAAAAATAAATATGATCTGGGCTAGATTATGTTCATTAAATGAATTTTGCATAGTCTTTCGAAATTAATTGATAGGATCATGAATTCTTTCTTCTTTAAACTGTTTATATATCAACATATATATATATATATATATATATATATATGAACTTCAGGTAATATAAACTAAAATCCAGCTGTAATACGTCGGATTACACTGATATTTTTTAATATGGACCTAGCCTTCGTATTCCATGAATAAACTCCTCTAGGTTACAGTGTAATTTTCATATTGAAAAATTCAATTTGCTTATCTTTTTAAGAATTGTTTTAATCTATAATAATGAGAAACATTAGTCCATGGCTTTTATCTTTTAGCACTGGTATGTGTGTATGTCTGGTTTTCGCATTAGGGTAATGCTCAGCTCCTAAAATGAATTGAATCTTCTTTCTTCTTTTGTTGTCTGAAAGAGATTGTGTAGAATTAGGGTTATTTATCTTTTTTTGAGACACAGTCTCGCTTTGTCACCCTGGGGTGAGTGCCATGGCATCATCATAGCTCACAGCAACTTCATACTCTTGAGGGGTCAAGTCATCCTGCCTCAGCCTTCTGAGTAGCTGGGACTACAGGTGCCCGCCACAGTGGCTGCTAATTTTTCTATTTTTAGTAGAGATGTGAGTCTTGCTCCAGGCTGGTCCTGAACTCCCGAGCTCAGGTATTCCTCCCACCTTGGCCCCCAGGGGCTAGGATTACAGGCATGAGCCACTGCGCCTGACCTATTTCTGTTTTAAATGTTTCATAGAATTTGTCAGTAAAACAATCTGGACCTGGAGATTGCCTTTTTAGCCATCTAAGATAGATACATAGATAGATAGATAGATAGATAGATAGATAGATAGATAGATAGATAGATAGATAGATAGATACATAGATAGATAGATAGATTTTTTTTTTAATTTGTAGCTACTGTACTTTTTATTTTGGCTCTTTTTTATAGTTTCCAAATCTCTCTTGAGATTCTTTGCCTATTCATTTATTTTCTTTATCTTTTCCTGTACTTCCTTAACATGATATATAAAATCCTTGTTTGTTTGTTACAACATCTGGTTCATCTGTAGGTCAGTTTTCATTGCTTTTTTTGTTTGTTTGTTTTGGATAATGAATAGCATTTTCTAGCTTTCTCACGTGTCTCTTACTACTCTATTGTATTAAACTGTGTATTGAAGTACAAAGGAGACTGAATCATGCTAATATTTTGTTCAGTTTATCCCAGAAGAGTGTGAACTCTTCTAAGTAAGTGTGATAGCTAAGTTTAGAAAGTGACCATTTTGACATTTCATTGTATGACAAGTGAATCTAGGATTGGTTCCCATCATTAGAAACTTGAACACACTTCTGATTAGCACAACTCCCAACTTCCAGCCCTGCTGCTATAGACCCTGAAGACTAAGAGTATGTCTGTTTTTTGATGTTTGACTCTAAAGCCAGGGGAGGTTAGGCTACAGTATAACTTTGAGATTGAATGATTTAAAGCCAACTCATTTTTAGTCTTGCTTTTACTGCCTTTATTGGGGGGGGGAGTAAAATTTGAGGGTAAATGTTAAAAAGAATTATTTCAAGCAAAATATTAGGTACATGTGGGATTTTCTTCAATCTAATCTGCCCCATCTGTTTTCATCCTTGCCATTAGTTCCATGAGTTCTTCTGGGCTCAGAAAGGGTAAAGTTTTCTTCTCCCCCTGACTGTATACAGATCCAACAATTTACTTTCTTCCCGAAGATGCCAAAACTTGCTCCTCACATATAACATATTGTCTCTCTCTGTAAGTTCTTTAAAGCTTCCTCACATATACTCCCCTTTGATAGTCTGAGTAATATGATGGTTAGTTTTATGTATCAAGTTGACAGGTGCCCAGAAATCTGATCAAATATCATCATATGTATGGGTGTAAGGGTGTTTGGGGGATACAATTAGCACTGGAATTGGCAGACTGAGTAGTATATTGATGTCTCCAATATGAACAGACCTCATCCATTTAGTGACAGGCCTGGATAGAGGAACTCCTCCTACCTGAGTGCTGTGAGATGGGACATCACTCTTTTTAAGCCTTTGGACTCAAAATGAGATATCAGCTCTTCTTTGGTCTTGAGCCTGCCAGCTTTTGGACCGGAACTTATACTGTCATCTTTCCAAACTACACATTGGTTTTCCTGGGTCTCCAATGCGCTGACTGCAGGTCTTGGGACTTCACAGCCACCATAATTATGTGAGCTAATTCCTCATAATGAATCAATCTCTCATATATGTGAGAGAGAAATACATGTACATATATATACACATCACATATATACATATACGTATGTATATGCACATATAAATATTTTCAATGTATTGATATATATATCTATATTTTCTATCTTTCTCATATGTGTATCTCTAATAATACATTCAATTTTTCCTTCCTTATTCCAGAGAGAAAAACCCAGGCCAAAGAACAAAAATTTAGGGAGGTATTTTTTAGCTTTAACTAATTTATTTTATAAATATGCCCTGAGAAGCTGCTATATGGCATTTGAGATGTATCATGAACAAAGAAGTCAAAATTTCTTCCCTGTGGCATTTATAATCTAGCAAGGGAAATCTAAGTAAGGGGGCATCTGAGAAGTCAGAGAAAGGAAACCTTGTCCTGTCAAGGTGGAAAAAGTGACTGTTTTGTGTCCGAGTGTCCTGGCAGAATCTTGGTAATTGTATGGCATATTTTCAAGGAGATATCTAAGTAAGAAGAGAGTTGATTCAGATGACCTCTGAGGTTTCTTCTCATTGTGACATGCTCTAAATATGTGACAATTTAAATTACCTACAAGAAATAGCTGGACTTTGCTACGCTCTTTCACCGAGAGTCAGCATGGATTCATTTCTTCCTTGGATGCCAAAAGATGAGGTCAACGTTACTTTCAACCAGCCATTCTGTGTCAACAATTCAGTTTCAACTCCCAGTTCTTCCACACAGTGTACCACACAGACACTCCACTTGAACAAAATCACTTTTATACTTTATCTTAGTTACCCCTTGCTTTTCCTATGCAGCACTTGCCTTGACTTTTAATTTCACTCACTGTGCATGATTATTGCCATAATATCTACATCCCCACCAACCTGCAAACCTTATGAGAACAGGAATTTTATCTGTGTCTTCACTTCATAGGCAGGACCAATGTCTGCCCCGGATGTGTGATAGAGGGAGGTGAATCTATATCTGGTGGTAAATGAGGAGTTAATTACTAAAGCAAGCTACCTCCAGAACAGGAATTGCTCATACTTGTGTTATCAAGAGCATTGAATGACCAGGTTAGTTGTGTAAAGCCACAGTGAAAGTGAGGATTTCCCAAGGCTTGGGCCTTTCCTAGATCCCTCTCTATTCTTATGTACCCAGAACTCTGGAATGTCAGAGCTGGAGGGAGCCTTAGAACCTGTCTAATGTCTCATTTGACATTCAAAAAAAAAAAAAAAAGCAACCTACCAAGAGGAACAGGCTCTGAATATGCACGAATCTGTGCACACACAGGGTACATTTTAAGAGCTACTTTCTCAGAAATATTTTGGAAAACACAAACAAAAACAACCCTCTCAAACCATCCAAGTGAAGTTGGAAGTTCATCCTAAGCTATTGATTGCCAACATGGCTAAAGATGGGAGAATAAGTGTATGTGTTTGGGGACGGGCTGGTGCTGGGCTGGTGCCAAGCCAGTGACCCAGCCAGGGGCCCAGCCCTCACGTGCACAGGGTCCCTGGGGGCCCAGGTGCTGAAGGAGCCTGCAGGGCCCGCCTGCAGAGCTGAAATGCTGACAGCCTTCTGGCTGTGCTGGTCACCACAGTAACTTTCCGAAACCTCCCACGGCGGGGGTGGGGGAAGGGAAACCAAAGATTCCAAATATAATTTAATTTCCAGGGTAAACATTTTCATGCAAAAATGGCCAAGGCTTTCCTCGAGGCGAGGTGGCCTTGTTTGGCATTACCACACTGCCCTCTTGAGCATCCCAAGGAAACCCTCCACGGAGCAGCTCCAGTGTAGCCTGGGCTGGAAGAAACTGTCTACAAAGTGGAGCAGGGAACACAGACAGACCTAGAAGTGCAAGTGAGAGGGGAGAGGCTGAAGTGCCTTCTTTTCTCAAGTGGGCATATAACCCAAACATTACTTGTTAGGAACATACAGTTCAACTTGAAAGGCCCATGAGCACCCTAAGAAGTCAAAATCAAAGGATACCCACTTGCTGGCAGATCTGAGGGCTGAAAAGGTATCTTTCCCCAAAGTATCTCCCCTGGGGTCCTGCTCTACAACCCCAGCCCAGCAACAGGGAGGTGGAATTCCTCAGCACATAAGCATTTACTATATGTCAGAAACCGTGCTAAGTCCATGATACATATTATCTTATTTAATCTTTATAGCAACCATGTGAGGTAGGAGCTATTATTTTCTGGAATGAATGGAGAACAAGACAGAGACTCTGGAAACTTAAGCAACTTTTCCTTAGCTATATAATCAGTAAATGGCTGAGCAGGGATTTGCGCCTTGGTCTATGGGACGATGCTGGGATGTCAGGGAGAATCTGGATAATAGTTCTGCTTCCATCAGCTCTGTCACTTTGGGATTTTTACCTTCCCCTCTCCAGAACTTCCATTTATCTTCTGCCAAACGAGTGCATTAGACTTCTGTGGTTAAAACTCAATGCTTCTGTGAATCTATGGCATTGGCAGCTTAACAAGAATTAGTTCAATAAAGACTAGCAAGTCAAAAATACCAGATGGAAGCACACAATAGGGAGGTTCTGATAGACAGCATAGCAATGGAAGTCAGCTTTGCACAGGACACAGCAGATGGGGACCCAGGGCCTGGGAAAACAGAAGGGAGGTCTTTGAACCAGGTCCAGGCCAGGCACGTGTCCTGTAATTACACAGAATCCACCTGCTTTCTTAAATGGCCACTAAGCAGGCTTCACAGAGAGTTGCTCATTTTAGATCAGACGAAAACTATCCTACCGTGCTACGATTTGATCGATTCCTTTTATGGAACAATGTCCACGCTGGTTGGCATTTATATGAAGACAGTGGGGTTGCAATATTTAAAAACTGTGAAAGTAAATGAAATCGCAGAGCCATTTATCTCTTCCTTGTTCAAATCTATCTAACCCCTGCAGGGTTGTGGAGAAATCAGAAAGACCCACTAACTACTCATGGTGAACTGCTGAGCTTGGAAAATTGCTTCTTATAGTTCTCGTTATGACTTATTGAGCTCATCTCTTTCACTAACATTAGTTTACTGATGGCCAAGAAGTTGTCAGTTTACCTTGTGGATATTGCACTATTGGAGATCTGTGGTGCTTCAGATCAATTTCACACACTTATACACATTGAGCCATTGAATACACGGAGCACTGTGACCCTCCTCTAGAAGCTGGGGTAATAGATCATTTCAACTCTCCCCTCAGGAAATTCTTAGTCTCCGTTATTAAGAAAACAAAAAGAGCAGCTCTTACAGTATAAGCTGGGGGACTCACAAGTTCGAGACCAGCCTGAGCAAGAGCAAGACCTTATTTCTAAAAAATGGCCTGGTGCTGTAGCAGGCACCTGGAGTCCTAGCTACTTGGGAGGGTGAGGTAAAAGGACCGTTTGAACCCAAGAGTTTGAGGTTGTTGTGAGCTATGATGCCACAGCACTCTACTGAGGGTGACAAAATGAGGGTTCTGTCTCAAAAAACAGAATAACAACAGCAACAACAACAACAAAAAGAAAAACCAAAGCTGATCAGGGACTGAGTGAGGAGGGCCCAGGGTCCTTTGGGGCTCAGATTAGGAAGACTCTCAGGAGGAAGTGACAAATTGAGCCACAGGGGAGAGGACAGGAAGGATAAGGAACTAGAATGAGCAGACACTGCCACAGTGAACAGTGCGATTTATTCAGAGAATTGCATCAAGTTGTTTTGGCAGCAGGAAAGGAGAGCAGCACAGGACAAATTTGGGGAGGAAGACAGGGTGTGGGGCAGGGGGACAGATCAGAGGGCTTTGTCGTGCCTTATAAACCATTTGAATTTTATCCTAAAAAAAGCAAGAAGCCACTGATGGATTTCACGCAGTGCAATCACCTTTAAATGCAATCAAAAAACATTTTAAAGACATGAAAAAAAAACAAGGCTGAGAAGAGAAAAAGCAAGATAATGTGGCATTATATGTAAGATATTCATTAGTATCATGACTAATTAGAATTTTTGACACTGCAGGGAATTTCTGGGCTTTATCGCTGTTAGATGGACTGATCATGTAATGTAACCTACACTTGGTTTTTCATACATTGGCAGGGAGATGATAACAACTATGAATCAACTTCTCGGATTTAGAGCCCTATTTTACAAACAGTAAATAATTCCATTTTCATTGTGTCTCCTTGACTTTGTCAAGGCGTGGTCACACCACATGTGCCCTCCAAGGCCTGTTTTATTCCCTTTCCAGTTAGCCAGTCTACAATCGAAAACATTTTTCCCAGGGTTACAGACAGGATGAGCCCTCTGTCCCCTATCCCATCTGTGAAATTCCAGCATCATTCTTCTGATTTTCCTTTGGAAACAAAAGCCGGTGAAGAATATCTTTGAAGAGTCTGAAATCCATAAAACGGAGAGCAACATAAACTGAAAATAGAACCAGAAACCTTATTTGTTCTTTCCCTTGAGCTCTTGTGCAGACCAGGAATTATGATGCAACCTGACTAGCGGTCATAAATTGTCCAATTTCTTCACGCCTCCAAGCTGACGCCAACCTGTCAGCAAGATCTGCTCTTGATCTTTCCAGTCTGGTTCTTCATTTTTTTTAAGGAGAGCCTGGCTCTCTGCAGTCTCTTTCTGATTAACTTAGGATCTGGCTTTTCTCAGTCAAGCTTCTGCCCATTCAAAAACTGAAGTAACAATATACCGTTTCCTGGGACCTCCAACATCTCAATGAAAATAAGGCGATGGAAAAACCATGTAACTTCAAACAGTTCGCATTTGCCGTGAGGTTTAGGAGGCAGTCCTGGGTAAATGCTTGTATTTATGCCAGGGTCACTTCACGGAGGACTTTTCTCACCTCCCTGTTGAAAACTGCAACCTGCCCCCATATCCTTTTTCACTTGCTCTTGCTAATTTCTGTGGGCCTTTTTATTATAACTTATATATAATAAAGTTACATTATTATTAATTATTTTCTGCCAGTCACAAAATGACAAGGTCCAGAAGAGCAAGAATTTTTATCTTTTTTTGTTCAGTGAAGTATCTTAAGAGCATATAATAGTACCTTGTGTATATACAGTCAATAAATGTTTATGTCTGTGGGCATGCACCTACATCTTTTCTATGTATACACATGCATACCTACTCATACTTTTATTTCAATAAAGAGAACTAGCTAAAAAGATAAACAGAGGTGAAGAGATGGGTAAGTAGACAGACAGATGCTTTTGAGCATTTACATGGATGTATAGGAAGAGATACAGGGAGAAACAGAACACTCACACAGCCAGCCAGAGTGAGAATCACCACGTCCTGTCTCCACACACATGATTTCTGTACAATTAATTAGCATACCCAACCTGAAAATTACTTCTGGAATCACAGAATGTTTGGAATTGATTCTGTTCCAGAAAATACAGGATTGTCTCTGTGCTCATTATCCAGTCTGCACCCAGCACGTGGGGTCCCCTCCTCCCTTGAAATCTGGAACCATCTATCCTTACAGCAGCTCTAAGACCACAGATCTTGGCATCAGTCTTACTTGGAGAGGTGAAATAGAAAACCAGAGAGCTCTTCGCAGTAGCAGTATCAAGTGGTGACTTGGGGGAGTTTTAATCAACACCCTCTTCTCTAACACTCAGTAAAAATACAATCTGCCTAAAAACCACAGTGGGACTTCAAGTATTCTGGGACATCTCTGTGCTAACCCCACTGAGCCTCATCCGTCTCACCAGACGGCTACCCTAAGCTTCTTCTCCAACAGCTGCAATGCTGTGCTCCTCTCCCTGGGTGAGCCACAGCTTGTTGTCCAGTCACTACTCTGAGAGCCCATGGAGAGCACCAAGGGCTTCAGAAATCAGAGCACTTTGGAAGCGTTGACTCTGAAAGAGGCTACTATCTAAATGAAATTTTTAGATCTCTCTCTGTCTGTCTCTCTCTCTTTTTCTCTGTGTGTGTCTCTCTAACACACATAAACATGCACACACACACACACATGCACCACACATACACATACACATCCACCAATTACCATAGCCTCCCCTTATCTGCAGGGGATATGTTCTAAGATGCCCAGTGGGTACCTGAAACAGTGTGTAGTGTCTCTGAGTATAAGTTGAGTCCTTTATCGGAAACTCAGGACAAGAAGTCATTTGAATTTCAGTTTTGTTTGTTTGTTTGTTTTTTAATTTTGAAACATTTGGAGGATCCCAAATCTGAAAATTTGATGGAATGCTGCTCCAATGAGCATTTCTTCGGAACATGATGTTGGCACTCAGAAAGTTTCAGAGTTTGTACCATTTCAGGTTTGGGATTTTTTGAAATTGAGATGTTCAACTCTGTACTGTTTTATACTACACACACAGACCTATGATAAAGTTTAATTTATAAACAAGGTACAGTAAGAACAGTAATAACTAATAAAATAGAACAATTATGATAATAAACTATAATAAAAGTTATATGAATGTTCTTTCTCTCCATTTTAATATTGTTGGACTGCTAATAGCTATGGGTAACTGAAACCATGGAAAGTAGAACTGTGGACAAGTGGGGGACTATTATATAGCTTATTTTCTATGGCCTCAGTGAGCACATGATTCATTTCTGGTGGACATGGATTAATTTGGAATAATTATCCACATGGATGCAGAAGCCTGCTTATGCGACTGTAGATTGGAATTATACAAGTTTTCTTTTAAGGTGCACAAAGGTACAATTTATTCCATTTTCCCTTTGAGGAATCTACATATTCATGTTGCGTGCAAGGAGTGTGTTGCTATGGTAACAATTATAGCTTTACATTAAGTAGCAAAAAAATCAGCACAAAAGAAAAAAAACAGTTTATTTACCACACAGTCAGGTTCCTTCCCTCACTCCCTTCCTCAGCATCCCCATACCATGAACTTTGCTACAAATATAATTCCATTATGACCCAGGTGTGGGGTGATCATTTCTGGCAATTGTGGGTGGTGCAAAACAAACCTAAAACAAATAACAACAACAAAATATCTATTGAGTCTAAAGCGTCAAAATGACATATGATAATAGAAAAAAACCACAGTCAAGAGAGATTTAGCTTCCACTTGTGCTCTCTGATGGACTTTTTATGTGAATTTATGTGTTTTGCTTTGTTTTATATCATGAGTCTCAGCTTCCTTTTCAACAGGATGACGAGATAATGTTTTCTGTATGCTACAGTTAAAACAGCACACCCTTCAGAAACAGACCTACATTTTAACCCCGGACAGATATCATGTATGAGCTCTTTAATCTCTGGCAGGTGCACCTCTCTGAGCTTTACTTTTATTTATCTTTAAAACTAAAAAAAGCATACGTATTGTTTTCCAGATTGTGGTAAAATCTTGGATATTATGCATAAAGTGTCTGGGTCACATTAGATATCCAATAAAAAGCATTCAATAAAAAGTATATGTGTTTATTAATTTACTTTTCATTCAACAAACACCATTGAGAATCTATGAGACTCTAGACCAGGGGTCCTCAAACTGCAGCCCGCGGGCCACATGAGGTGGTGTGATTGTATTTGTTCCCGTTTTCTTTTTTTACTTCAAAATAAGATATGTGCAGTGTGCATAGGAATTTGTTCATAGTTTGTTTTTTTTTAAACCATAGTCTGGCCCTCCAACAGTCTAAGGGACAGTGAATTGGCTCCCTGTTTAAAAAGTTTGAGGATGCCTGCTCTAGACTACAATGATGAGTAAAAAACCAGGACGGAGTCTCTTCTTACAGAGCTTACAGCCTAGAGCAGTGGTTCTCAACCTTCCTAATGCCACGGCCCTTTAATACAGTTCCTGTGGGCTGCGACCCACAAGTTGAGAACCGCTGGCCTAGAGGGAAAAGAAAAAATAACTGAGACCAATGCAGGATTGCAACAGTAACAGGCTCCAATATGGAGCTAAGAGATGTTATAATAAGAGGATTTGACCCACTCAGAGAAGCCAGAAGAGACTCCCCAAGGATGTGACCCTTGAACTGAGAAGGAAGGTAGGAATGGGAGGGAAGAAAGTGACAAGAATAGGACAGAAGGCAGATCAGGGGCAATTGCTGTGGCAGAATTTGCTGTGACAGGGTCAGGGTGATGGGGCTGAGAAGTGTGTTAATGCCCCTGCAAGGAAAGTTAGACAAGATCCTAAACAAGACAAACATACAATTAAATATGCATTTAGAAAAGGTCACTATGCTATGAGGCAGATGGAGAGGGCGTAGGCCGAGCAAGGGCAGTGTGGTGAGTGAAGAGGCAGTGGTCATCCAGGTGAGAGATGCAGGAGGCTCAGGAAGCAGGTGGGCACTGAGACATAGCGATACGATGCATTTATGGAATATTTAGGAGGAAAAATAAATGACTTTGGAGAAGGATTCAGACTGGGAGATGGTGAGGGGAAGAAAAAAAAAAAAAAAAAAAAGGAAGAAATAAGAAGATTCTGGATTGCAAAACCAAAGGATTGTTGATGCTATTTGCCAAGACATGCAACTCAGCTTTGGGATTTTATTGGGGGAAGGAACACGGAAGACCATCATGAAATAGGTTTCAGACATTCTGAGTTTTAAGTTCATCTGAATCATCTAAGAAGCACATGTACCAAAGGCAAGTACCATCATCATAACCCACAAAGGCAGTTTCCCCACTGGAGGTGAGACATTACATGAATACACAGTCCCGGGGTCTCTTCTGTACCCATTCTTGCCTCCCCTAATCTTTATGTATACAGACTCCAGAATAACCTTTACCAATGCAAATCTATATGGATGGTTGTTATCTAAAATCTCACTGTTACCACTCACTGCATATAACATTATGTCTAAAGTCTTTAATGGGGCACATAAGTCCCCACCATCAGCAGCAGCAGAAGCAGCATCTTCTTCTCACTTTCCCCTCAAACACTACCTGCCGCCATATTGTTGTCCTTTCATTTCTCAAACATGCCAAGCTCCTTCCTGCTATTCCATCAGAACTATGACCAAACCCCCACCCCTCGACCATACAACCCCACATCACCAGCAGATGAAGTCCAGCTACTTCCCCCAAGACTCACGGCAAACACTATAGTCTCAGGGATGCCTTCACTATTGCCTCCTCCACCACCGACTAGGTTACACATCGCCTGATGTACACTCCCCAGCACCTATCACAATTCAAAGTATAGGATTACTTGAATAATTTTGGCTTATGGTTAGTACTCTTATCAGAGCAGGGGCCATGTGTTCATTTCTTACTGAATGCAGTCCTAGCATCAAGGTAACCAATAAAAGTCTCATGAGAATTCCAAGTGTGTCCCAGGAAGAGGCAATGGCAAGATAAAGATAGGGAGTTGAAAACAGATACTCAAAAACATCTCTAATAATTCAGCCTTAGACCCAAGAAGTTGTTTAAGGAGAAGAATACTGTATCTGTGAATAGAAATAGTCTGTTTTGCTAAAGGTCACCCAGGAAGTCTCCCAGCCCTGCACAGAACATGCTGTAGGTGGCTGTTGGAGGAAGCTGCCTCCAAGAGACAGATGAGGCCAGGCTAGAGCAGATGCTCCACCTCTCGGGCGGGCAGAAGCCACTGGTTCAACCACATATCCTTGGGCTTGCTCTGATTTGGGGGCACTCAATAGATTAATTTTTTTTTAAAAATTGCATAATGGTGGTCTAAAGCAGATACTCTTTTTAGTTTCTAGTATACATAAATATCCGTTGGCAAAGGTTTCAGAAAACTTTTTATGGAAGAAAAGTATAGCATTTATTAAAATCTATTTATGAACTTTGATAGTTTTCCTACAAATTGGGGGAAATGTTAATTACATTGTTTGATTTTTGTGAG
>CAUYPK010163832.1:0-25108 GCA_963574355.1 Loris lydekkerianus
ACTTTTTCTTCCATTCTTGGGATACTTTACTAAGAAGAATATGTTCCAGCTCCATCCATGTAAACACAAAGGAGGTAAAGTCTCTATCTTTCTTTAAGGCTGCATAATATTCCATGGTGTACATATACCACAATTTATTAAGCCATTCATGGATCGATGGGCATTTGGTTTTTTTCCATGACTTAGCAATTGTGAATAGGGCTGCAATAAATATTCTGGTACAAATATCTATGTTGTGATATAATTTTTGGTCTTCTGGGTATATGCCCAGTAGAGGAATTACAGGATTGAGATATCATCTAACTCCAGTGAGACTAGCCTATATCACAAAATCCCAATACCAGAGATGTTGGCATGGATGTGGAGAAAAGGGAACACTTTTACACTGCTGGTGGGAATGTAAATTAATACATTCCTTTTGGAAAGATATATGGAGAACACTTAAAGATCTAAAAATAGTTCTACCATTCAATCCTATTGTGTCTTTGAATGAAATTGTAACACCTTTCTTTTTGTGATTTCCATTAGCCTGAATTATATATGACCATACATTCCCTTAGTCTATATTTATCTTTTAATGTAAGGTGATATTCTTGAATGCAACAGATGTCTGGCCTGAGTTTTTGTGTCGAGAAGCCAACCTGTGCCTCTTTAGAGGGCAATTTAAGAGAATCACTTTAATTGAGAATATTGATAAACCTGGTAATATTTTGGGTATCAAGTTTTTCAATATTCCAGTGGTTATTTTTAAATCTTTTACCATTGTGGAATTTGTAATTTGATCAAAAGTGTCTGAGTGAGTTTACTTTGGTGGTGTAGTGTTGTGATGTTCATTATGGAGGATAGGTCTGAGAATATCCTGGAGAACTGGTTTAGTTATGGCAAATTTTTTCAACATGTGAATGTCATTAAAGTATTTAATTTCTCCATCATAAATTAAACTCAGTTTAACTGGATACAGGATCCTGAATTGAAAGTTATTTTGTTTAAGAAGATAAGAAGATTAAAAGTTGATGACCATCCTTTTCTAGCTTTAAATGTTACAGCAGATAGATCTACAATCATTCTAATATTTTTCCCATTATAGATTATGGTTTTCTTACATCAGGATGTTTGCAGAATTTTCTCCTTTACATTAACATGGGTGAAGCTAATTGTAATGTGTCTATGAGATTTCTTATTTGGGTTGAGTTGTGCTGGTGTTCTGAAACTGTCTGCTATCTGAATTTCAGAATATCTTAGCATGACTAGGAAATTCTCTTTCATTATTTCATGAAGAATAGCATATCTATTATTTGAAGTAACCTCATCACCTTCATATAATCCTAAAGTTGAATGTTAGATCTCTTTGAATTATCCCGGAGGTGTCTGAGTGAATGATTCATTGTTGCTCTCCACTTCTCTTCATCTTTGAGTGTTTGGAACATTGAAAAGCTTTTTCTTCAATGTCAGAGATCCTTTCTTCTTTCTGCTCCATTCTGTTACTGAGGGATTCTACTGTATTTTTCAGATCTTTGAGGGCTGCAAGTTCTTGCCTCAATGTTTCAAAATCTTTGTTTATTTTCTCTTGGAATTTGTTGAATTCTTGAGACATGTTCTGAATTACTACTTGAATTTATAATTCCATCTTTACCTGCATTGTGTTAATCTTATTTGCTATCCAAATTCTAAACACAATTACTGACATCTCAGCCATTTGTTTATGAATGGGATCTTGTGCTGTGTCTGAAATATTGTTCCTTGGAGGAATTGATCTACTCTGATTATTCATGTTGCCAGAGAAGTTTTTTCAGTGATTCTGCCTCATGATTGTTTTTTACTTCTTGGGTAGATGGAAAAATGAGGTGAAATTGGAATGGGAGCTCCTGAATTTGTGGATAACCAGCCCTTTGTCAAGGATTGGGGACTGGTGACAGCAGCATTTTCCCCTACAGCTTTTCACAGGACTCGTTCAGAATTACTGAGGCTGAGAAAATCTGCTTGGTCTGATGGGGTTAGGTGGCTCTGTCTTGTATTTATCTGGTCCTTTCCTGATAATAATGAACTCTGAGCTGTGGATAAATACAAGCAACTAAGATACCCCACCACCTATGGAAAAAAAACAAAACAAAACAAAACAAAAAAAAACTGGGAGAGTAAAATCAACCTTCCAATTACTACACAACCAGGGTACCATCCAAGAGGTTCCTTTGGTGATTGGCTCAGTTTAGGATTTCCAAACCAATTGATGATGTCAGTATGAACTCTCAAGTAGAAGAGTTTGAAAAGTCTATAACAACTAGATGTTGGAGGTCTACAGGCTGCTGAAATTTGGCTTGCTCTTGTGCTTTATGGAGTCAGAAAGGCCCAACCAGTAGCAGTGTTGTAGCAGGGAGCTGTGTTTCTTTCTCTACTTTGCTCCTCTTTCACGGCCATTCTTTGGTGACCCCACAGGTCTGAGGTCCTGCTCCCTCCAATAAGCAGATATGCCGGAGCTTTGCACCTGTCAGAGTCAAAGAAAGGTCAATGCCCCCTCAGCCCAGGCACAACCCTCTGCCACCAGATAGCTGGTGGAGCTGATGCCTGCCTGCTTCATGTACTCAATAGCCACTGGGAAGTGTTCCAACTGAACTCAGTCTAATCTGGAGGGTAACAAATCAACAAATGTTTTTCTCCTTCAGACACCATGCCTGTTCCCCAGCTTCTCTGCTGTACTATAGAGTGCACTATAGAGTATCACTATAGAGTGAGGTCTGGTTTATTTTGGCCATACTCAGAATTTTTGAGGGGGCCTCTCCGTGATTAGTTCCAAGATGGGTTAGCAATATTGTGGCAATTGCCACAGCCAGGGAATGGCTGTAGGATCAGCTCCAAGAGCAGGACGGGGGATGATGCACCTGACTCTGGCAGTGTAGGTTGCCTGGTGAATTTGACAAGGAGAGTGAGTGGCCTATGAATCTGGCAGGGAGGAGCATGGTGTCGAGTTTCCAGCAGGGTGAGTTGAAGGGCACACGAATCTAGCAGGTGGGTATGAGGCACACAGCACTAGAAGGGTAGAACTCATGGCTCTACCAGGGTGGGGCATGCAGCTCTGGCAGGGTGGGGTGCGCTGATTTGGTTGAGCAGGGCACGAGATGCATGCTCCATTAGGGCAGGATGGAGCTGCTCATGATCCACCTCCAATAGTCGTTTCAAGGCTTAGATTTCTGTATCATCAGACAAGTGGGGAAGGGTGGACTGAACTATCAGAATGGTAGGGACAATGTTAGTCCAATTTTCCTTCTGGCAAGAGTTCTCAGGGTCACAAAATGGTCCCTCTGCAGAAGTAGTCTCCACTTTCTACCCCTCTCACCCTTGAGGTGAGACAAGAGGTCCTCTGTTCACAGTGTACCTGTACAAAACCTACAGAAACAAACAGAGAAAATTAAAATTTCTTGGGAGAGGGGATGGGCAATTTTTCTTTGAGATTAATTTTGTACTTGAAGTTTGCTTTCTTGGAGTCTCAGCTTGCCTCAACAGAGGTGATCTGCACTTAACTCTTCTCTCTCAGCTCGGTTCCCAGTCTTCAGCTTAATTGGGTACTTTCTGGATGCGGTACTTCCCCCTCCCTGGGAGTATTTGTCGAAGGCTGGCTCCAGTCGTCCATATTTCCCCACTTCCCTACTATCACTATTACAGATTGGATGCTGTATTTTCCCCTTTACCTCAGACAGCTACATTGGTAACACAATAGCCCAATAAAATGCAAACTGCTAACTGCAAGTGATCCTCCTGAGTTTATGCTACTCAACAGGTGAGAGTACAGGCCCATGCCACGACAACTGGGGAAGTTTTGCACTTCTTTCTTGAACAAGTGGGGCTTTACTATGTTGCTCCGTCTCATCTGAAACAGCTTAGCTTCCAGTGATCTTTCTGCCTTGGCATCTGAAATTGCTGGGATTATAGGTGTGAGCGATGGTGCTCATTCATGTTTATGTTTTGGTGAACATTTTCTCAATAATCCTCATAGCTAACAGCCTGTAGATTACAAAATAACAACTCTATTCAGATATAACATACACACTCCACAATTCACCCATTTTAAGTATAGATAAAGTTCAAGATTACACATTAAGGGATCACTTATAAAGTTTGTTTGTTTGGTACTAGAGTAGTTTTTCTTAAGGTGTAGAGGAGGGAGAAAGAGAAAAGAAATGAATGAAGGAAAAGAATGAAGAGAGCAAACAAATTTGAGAGAGAGACAATTGGAAGGAGGAAGATTAAAGTCAGTGAGTGGCGAAGGGAGGGAGGGACAGAGGAAAACAAAGAAAGACAAAATGTCTAAATTTGGTGGCTAAAACATTTAGTCTAAGCCCTCTTGCATGCTGATATGAGTGGAGTTCTTGAATAAGGGGGTGCTGAGAATGGACAGAGCAAGTTTCAGACCCTGTCTCTACTAAAAAGGGAAAAATTATCTAGGCATTGTTTTAGGCACCTGTAGTCCTAGCCACATGGGAATCTCAGGCAGGAGGATTGCCTGAATCCTGGAGTTTGAGGTTGCTATGATGTAGGCTGAGGCCATGAATAACTAGCCAGTTCCACATATGAAAACCATATCTCAAAAATACCTATACACACACATGCACAGACAACCCAATAAAACAACCAACAAACACTTTCATCATCTAGAAGACCCAAATTACATTGATGGTTCAAGCAAAGTACATATGCTTAAGACCTGTGAAACTATAACCAAATTGAGGCTGTAGCCAGGCATAATAAATTTGGAAACTTCACTCAAAGGGATGTTTTTTGGTAGATGTCAAACAGGTCCTTGAAACAGCTTTCCAGGGGCATTGCCTTTGGCAAAGTTGGTAGGGTGCCGGACTCATATATCGAAGTTGTTGAGTGAGAACCCAGCCCTGGCCAAAACTGCAATAAAAAATGGGCAGGTGTTGTGGTTAGTTCCTATAGTCCCAGCTACTTGGGAGGCTGAAGATAATGAATTGCCTAATCTCAGGAGTAGGAGCTTCTTGTGAGCTGTGATGCCACAGCCCTGTACCAAGGGTGACAAAGTGAAAGTCTCTCCAAGAAAGAAAGAAAGAAAAAAAAAAAAAAAAACTAATAGCTTCCTACTTAAGTGACTCCATGAAGGTATGTCAGCTGTGGTGCAGCCTGAGTCACACTTATTGCAGCCTGAGTTACAAAATCTCAACTTCTGTGTCAGCCTAGGTCCAGGAATGTCAACTGTCAATCGAATATATAAGGTACAAATGGGAGAGCACTTCTCTGCCTGTGGATGAAGGACTAAAAAGTTTCCTTGTTCAAACCCTTGAGGGATACCAGAAGAAGTGAGCAGAAAAGGTCACTAGGTGTCTTTGATCAGATGCGTGGATCCCAGGACACTACAGGATGTAGTTACATTGTCACCATGGATGACATCAAATTGGGTGTTGCCCTGGTTTACCATGTTTATGCTTAAACTTATTCCTGTTAAGCATGTGTAGTAGCTATCCAGGTTTGTCCTTGGGTTAAAAGTGTTACAAAAGAGTGGAGTTCTGTTCTCCACACTCAATTCCTGCTTCCAAAAGTTTGTTTGTAAATCCAGCCAAGAGATTCAACAACCCTTAGTTTCAATTTTACTTCATGGATTTGTAAGCAAGAGGAAGATTATGGTTTATACGCAGTGCTGCCCTGGAGTGTTACACACTAAGATCCCAAACCCAAAGGTCAGACAGTGATTTCACAGACCTGACAGGTATGTCACACAATTCTCAGTTCTACTTTTCCTGAGATTTTATTTCTTTCTCTAGAATAGGCTTGTTTTGGATGGTACATATCCTTTTGAACATCCTCTCTCAAAGTCTGATTAGGCAATGTGTTCAGTAGTGTCCATACATGCTGTTATTTCTTCTGATCCTGGGAAATATCAGCCCATTTGGAAAATTATAACATTGCTGACCTCCAGACCAGGTGTTTCCTAACATTTGGCTTCTTGGCCACATAGGAAGTAGAAGAGTTATTTTGGGCCACATTTTCAATATAGAATAACTTATGAAACCTGATAAGCAAAAAAGAGATGTGGGCATAATTGTGGTGATATCTGCCACCACAGATAAGCAAAACAGTCCTGATATAATCCATATGTGTCACTGGGGCCTGAGGATTGGACAGTCCTCAAAGCCCCTTATGTAGAGCTCAATCACTTTTCCCACACATGATGATATTTGCTTAATCTGGGAAGCCAAAGTGGTATGATCTCCTGAGCTCAGCTGTTGGACACATGGCTGAGCAACAGCAAGATACCCTCAGCCCTGATCACACATTCTGTTTGTACTAAAAAAAGTAAAGTTTGTCAAAGGTTGTGGCCATTGCCTTTAGTTCCAGCTACTCCAAAGGCAGAGGCCATAGTATCTCTTCATTCCAAGAGTTGGATGTTGATGTATGCTAGGCTAATGCCATGACACTCTAGCCTGGGCAACACAGTGAGTCTGTCTCATGAAAAAATAATGAAAGATAGTAGGAAAGAAACTAAATAATGAAGTGAAGGAAGGAAGGAAGGAAGGAAGGAAGGAAGGAAGGAAGGAAGGAAGGAAGGAAAAGAAAGAAATTAATCAAAAACAATATTAAGAGACAAAGAAAGAAAGAGAAAGAAAGAAAGAAAGAAAGAAAGAAAGAAAGAAAGAAAGAAAGAAAGAAAGGTTATTAAGCATAGTTTACAAGAGCTGAGTTACAAAGACAGGTCAGTAGGTAGATGGAATATGAGACTACATAATAAAGGAAATTCATTTTTGCCCCCGTTGGGGAGAACAATGAGTCAGGACAACTGGGTTTGGGATTTGTTAGTTACTATATTGCCACTTGATCTTATGGGTAGGTTTTCTCCAGAGATGTTTGGTCCCAGGGATTGGACTGATTGGGGCAAGGGAATATTGGCCCACATAGAAGGAGTTCAACAGAAGAGTTTGCGGGTATCCTCTGGATCTTTAGTGTGCTTAGGAAAAGCCTTATTTGAGTCGAGAATTCATTGTGTGTGTGCAGTTTCCACTGAATAAAAGAAGCTAACATATCAAAGGGTCAGAGTTCCATAAAATCCAAAGGGTTGATTAACAGAGGTTGTAGGAAAAATATTACCCTATGAGAAAATAATTTCTCTAGTTGATATCTAATGTAGGGGAAAATTTTCAACTCTAGATCCATGGGCAAAAGGAAAAATAAGGGGCAAGTTATCTACCAATGATTTTCTTCAGTTTCATATTGAGACAGTTTCCTTTTGTTTTGCCCTTGGTAGAGTGCCCTGGTATCATAACTCACAGGAAACTTCAAGCGTTGTCATCAAGGGAAACTATTACCTCCACTGGAACTCTGGGATCCTGCATAAAATCCAGCTAGTTTTTGTTCTTCAGAGATTGGAATCTCACTAGTTATCAGGCTGGTCTCCAATTCAGAAACTTAGACACTCCAAATGACAGAGCCTCCCAAAGTGCCAAGATTACATGCATGAAGCACCACCATTGTCCACCAACCACATTTTGAAAAATATCCCAAATTTAAGGTCTGGAGTGGTGGCTCACACTTGTTATGCAACATTCTGGGGGACAGAAGTGGAATGGTTGAAATTAACTGGGCACTGATCGGTGACCTCCTGGACTCCCAGATGCTCAGGAGGCTGAGGAAATAGGATCTATTGACCCATGAGTTTGACATAGTGGTTAGCTATGATTACTTCAGGACACTCTTTACAGGGGAGAGGTGTTAGACTCTGTCTGAAGGAAAAAGAAAATGACAATTTACACAGGAAGAAACAATGTGCCTTTCGTATCAATTCATGGTAACCTGTGTATGAGCAGGGAGATAGAGTTGACTGTTTCTCAAGTACTCTCAAGACCTGGGTATTGCTTATGCTGTGAGACTTTTGAGAACCTCATATTTGAAAAACAACATCAAGTAGCTTCATTAAAATAAGTAGTTCACCCTTTGAAAGTATACAATTCTATGTTTCTTAGTATAGTCACACAATTGTACAGCTATCATCAAAATGTAATTTTAAAACTTTATATTCTTCCCACACACACACACACAAAAAGAAAAAAAAAAAAAAAAAGATCAATAACTAGTAGCAGGCACTGTCACTTCCCCACCACCCTCCTCCACTTCTCCCCTACCCCTAGCAGACAATTGGCCTTGACTTGATGTTTTCTTCTGAGTTCAGTCATGCACTAAGTGGTCTTTTGTAAGTGGCCTTGTTTGCTTATCAGAATGAGTTTAAGGTTCATTCCTATGTAACATAAATGTGCACTTTATTTCTTTTGATTGTTGAAAAAATTTTCATCATGTGAATATAGTAGGTTATATTTATTCACTCATCTGAAAATCCCATTAATACTCCAGAAGATGTTCCCTTCTCATCTAAGTTTGTTGTTGTTGTTTTTGTTGTTGTTGTTGTTGTTGCAGGTTATGTGGGGCTGGTAATGAACCCACCACCTTCAGTATATGGGGCAAGCCCCTATTCACTGAGTAACATCTCATATTTTTAAAATATTTTACCAAAAATTATTTTACCTCTGCTAAAAGCCTTTCCTGTGTCTCTTGAGCTGACCGTGTAGTTTTCCTATTGATTCTATTAAAGCACTGTATTCTATTGGATAATTTTCCAATATTGAGCTGGACTGGAAATCTTGGTAATAAACACAATTTGGGATACATGTATAAAATACTTAGTATGCTACCAGACTTTACCTGCACATATACAGTATCTCTATTAAGGACTGGATACTGCCTTTCCCCCTTTGCCCCAGAAAAATATATTGGAAGCATCATGGCTAACAGAAATACAAGCTGTTAAGCTAAAGTGATCCTCCTGAGTTTATGCTTCTCAACAGCTGAGAGTACAGGCCCATGCCACCACAGCTGGGGTTGTTTTGCACTTATTTCTGTGACAAGTGAGGTGTTAATCTGTTGCACTGTCTGCTCTGAAACCCCTTAGCTTCCCATTGTCTTTCTGCCTTGACCTCTGAAATTGCCAGGATTATAGGTGTGAGCTATGGTGCTCATCCATGCTATGTTTCCATGAAGGTTTTCATCAATAATCCTCATAGATAACAGCCTAGAGATTACAAAATAACAACTCTATTCAGATATAATGCACACACTCCACAGTTCAGTCATTTGAAATATAGAGAATAAGACTACTCATTCAGGTATCACTTGTATTTTTTGTTTGTTTGTTTGTTACTAGAGAAGTTTCTCCAAAGGTGTAGAGGAGAGAGATGGAGGAAAGAAAGGAATAAAGGAAAGAATGGAGAGAGCAAGTGAAAGAGAGAGATAGAGAAAGAGAGACAGAGAGAGAGAAACAGTTGGACTAAGGAGGATAAAGTGAGGGATGGGCAAAGTTAGGGAGGGATGGAGAAAAACAAAAATATTGAAAACCGCAAAACTTGGTGGCATACATCTATAATCCCAGCCTTTTGGCATGCTGAGATGAATTGAGTTCTGGAAAGAAGGGATTCTTATAATGTACTGAGCAAGAGTCAGACCCTGTTTCTACTAAAATGTGAAAAATCATGTAGGCATTGTGACTGGCTCCTATATTCCTAGCCACATGGGAGTCTCATGAAGGAGAATTGCCTGTATCCTGGAGTTTGAGGTTGCTATGATCTAGGCTGAGGCTATAAAGACTAGCCTGGGCCAAATATGAAAACTGTATTTCAAAAATACCCATAAACACACTCATGCACAGACAAACCAACAAACCACACAGCAAAGATTTTCATGACCTAAAAAACCGGAATTACCCTGATAGTACAAGCAAAGTACACAAGATTAAAACCTGTGAAACTATGACTAAACTGTGGCTGTAGCCAGGCATAATAAACGTATAAGCTTCTCTCAAATGAATGCTTTTCAGTAGGTCTCTCGCAAGTCCTTGAAATAGGGTTTTTAGTGTGTTGCCTCTTACAAAGTGGGTAGGGCGCTGTCTTGTATAATGCTTCGTATAATGAGTGTGATAAGTTTGTACCTAGCCAAACTTAAACTGCAAAACAAATTGCTGGGTGTGTTGCTGTCCGCTAGCCCATTCAAAGACACAGAGGTATCACTGCAGTTCTTTCTTAATTAAGGGAAGACTGGGGGCTTGCTCAGGCCCACAATGATTGCACATCTTTATTCACTGAATTATATATCCAAACTCATCAGATAAGAATGGGATTACACCAGCAGTGCATCTTACAAGGGCATATGTGAAACTTAGTAAATGTGGAATGTAAATGTCTTAGCACAATAATTAAGAAAATGCCAGGAAGGCTATGTTAACCAGTGTGATGAAAATGTGTCAAACGTTCTATGAAACTAGTGTTTGATGCCCCACGGTCACATTAATGTACACAGCTATGATTTAATTAAAAAAAATAAAATAAATAGTTTGACATTAAAAAAAAGAATAAGTAAGAATTAAGAACAAAAGCATTAGTTGAGACTTCCATAAAAATATTATCCTCAGCATAAATGTTACAAAGCATATACACATCATTTCTAAGTCTGGAGCTTTTAACTTAAAGATAAACTACAAGGACACCAGGCTGTCTGTTCTGTTCTCCCACCTCCCTAAAAGGTTAAATAAAACTTTTGTGTTATTTGAAGTTAGGGAATGAAGAGCAACAGTTCAGCCTCAGAAAGGTGCTAAATCTCCAGCTACGACTTGGCAGGGACCTCAGGGATACCTTTCTCAAGGCCTTTTCAGAAAGCAGGGAGGAATTAACCTCTGCTACTCTACCGTTTTAGCAAGCAGGGAGGGATTAACGTCAGAGTCTCACTTATGGCCAAGAAGAAAAATTTTTCCATCCCAGATTCTCATATTTCAAGGAGCACATGTGAGACAAAGCCACCTTTCTGGGGGGCATAAAATCTTGCCACTTTATTTCCCCCTTTCTAATTAACAAACATTGGCTTGTACTGCTGTCATAGCCAAAAAGACAGCAGTGTTATAGTCACTGTTTCTTTTAATTTGCTGAGTCCTTTACACATTATGTAAATTAATGGTAGTATGAGGCAAAACAAGAACAGGGAGCCTGCAGAACTTGCAAATAAAGTATAAATTTTATCTAATGGATTAAGTTGTTTAATCCTTCAGATATTTCTTTTAATATTTTATCTCTATTCATTTGTTCCAATTGTTGTTTAAAATATTATAAACTTGATGGTGCAATTCAATAATATCAGCAGTTAAATTTTTATGATTTAACAAATGTTTTCTAACTTTGTTCCAAGGAAATAAAGTCTCATTGTAAAACACAGGAGCAACACAATAAGAAGAAACATTTTAGTCACATTTCAATTTCATTCATTTTTCTAAACTATATAATTGATCTTCTAATAAGCCCACTATCTGTTCTAAATTAGAAACTTTATTATAAAGCTCAGCATTAATCTGTTTTGGGGCAGTCTATAATTGTTCAGAGTTCTTACGCCGGTCGGCAACAAAGGCCTCAGTTTTTATGTTCTGAGTAAGGGCCACACTGGCTGTTATAGCACTTGCAGTTGCCACAATGATTCCCAAGACAGCTGCTGTCAATAGTCCAATAAATTGCTTGCTTCTTCTCAAGATTTTATCAGCCAGTAATTGTAGAACTGAGAGCGCTGGGGACTCTTCCCACAGACGGGTCAGGTTGGTGGGCAGCTAGACACCCATTTTTGCTCCTAAAAGATATAACTGTTCTTTGGAAACATTAAACTGAACAAAACTGTTAATGCTTGTATGCACAGTACAAATTGAACAAAACAATTCACTTCTTGCTGTGTTCTAAACAACATTGCCCTTTAACCACATGGAAGGTAGTTGTAAATAGGCTTGAATATATTAAGTTTCTTTTATTTCAAATCTCATCTTATATACAATCTTATCTTTATATAACCCACCAGTCCAAGCCTTTAAAGGCTGTAAAGCTGCAGTAATTTTTCATAGATGTACTTGTTTAGGATAAGCAGCTATACTAGGAGATCATGGTGAAAACCCACTGTTCTTCCAGGGTATAAGAAAATTAATTTTTATGCCTGTTTTATTTTTATTAACTGGAATATCACGTGGTATTGGAATTTCAAATGAAGTCTTTATATAAGGAAGTGGTGCCTAATTAATTATCTCACCACCACTAGTATTGACAAACATATATGCCATTATTCTTTTACATTTAGTCTAGTGCATTCAGTTACAAGCTTCCTTAATGGAATGCATTATACAAGGTGGTAATTTAAAATTAGAAAAAGTATGATTGTGTCTAAACTTATTCAGAGAATAAGTAATCAACATAAGTGCTTTATTTATCATATCTGCCTTTTTTGATTTATTTTTATAAAGCTGACCTAAGGTTGCATTGTCATAGTAAGACAATAAGACTAATTTTTAAAACCAATTGGAGGGCCAGTTACTCTAGTTATATAATTAAAAATAGTGGAGCCTTTTTCCTCAGGCTTAAATGGACTTTTAGTGTTATAAGGACCTGAGAGCCAAGTTGAATTATTAATATAAATAGGCATGGTTGGTTCTAATCAACTCACAAATCTTGAGAGGAGGGTTAAGGACATAAGTTTAATATTGATATTTCTGGTACTCAGCTGGAATAGACAAGAATGTAATAATTACCAGAAACAAATTAATAGCATTCATTTCTTGTTGAGTATGATGTACCAAATATTGAATCTCATGACACAGTTTTTTACTTGTTCCCAATTTTTCATAAATGATTTTGTTTAGGACATTTTGATAGACCAGTAGAAAAGGAGAAAATCTTTATTTTTCCACATAATTTGACTGGATTTTGTAGTGGAGATGAATATATGATTTTCTTTTTATTTTAAAAGTTATAAAGAGTTCTGAGAGTGCATGAAACCCTTGGGGCTTTAATCTATGATGCTTTCATAGGAAGTACAAAGAACACACTTTTAACTCTATATTTTGTCCAATGTACTAATTCACTTATTTGTGAAAGTTTGTGCATTTCACAAAGAGGTAACTCAGAAGGAGCCAGAGTATTATTAAGTTTTGTTCCTTTAATAGACAGGGAAGCTAAAAGATATATCTTTTTCTGTGGAGATTCACTAGAATGATGGTCTATACTTGTCCAAACTTGATACTGAAAAGTTAAATAATGGGGCTGATTACCAAAACAAATGGGTGGTTCATTGACACCAGTACTATAATTTAAAAATGTCATTTCTTTCTTATTAGGTTTAAAAAGACCACGAGTGTCACAAGGTCTAGGAAGTCAGTTGGATGTATTAACATAAATTAGTACACTAGGTTTAAATCAACTGACTTTTCTCAGTAGAGGATGATTTTGGATATATGTCTAATATTTATATGATTGAGCCCTTACCTAGGTAGTGAGGAGTAAGATCAAAACCAAGAACAAAGTGGATGTAGTCAGGAGTTATTTATTCTGAGCTTGGTGTTATGATCTTTTCTGTGCCACCTCTCTGTTTCAAAGTCTTGTCAAGGATTTAAAAGTTCTCTCAGAACCTGTTGAGATATAAGCATATCCTCTTCTCCAAGGTATAATTTCAGCTGATACCCAAGCATTTGTTAAGGTGTTTTTATAATACATTGGTTGATTTAATGGAGGGGAAGTAACAGTGACCCAGTGTTTATATGCTGGAGTTTTATCTCTTTCATCCATATTAAAAAAAAAAAAAATTAAAGTAAAAAAAGCTGAAAATATTCTAGTTTTAGGGGTAATATTCTACTGCATTTCCCCCTTTTTCTGTCTAAGAAAAATTTCTTTTAGTGTACAATTTTGTTTTTTAATTATTGCTTGTTTTGTACTATTGCTAGGTATACTAGTTATATGTTTAATATAATTTAAAAATGTTTGGCATTTATTGGAAATACAAATAGATTCATCATTTGTTTTAATAGTAGAAGTTTTATTCATAATTGAAAAGGCTTCTAATAAATGAGAAATTACAGCATCAGCTGTTTCAGATGATAAATCTGAAGCCCATGAAAAAGGAGAATAAGTATTAATACAATAATGAATATATTTAAGCTTTCTAAATTCTGGAAATTGAGTGATATTTATTTGCCATAATTGATTAGACAGTAACCTTCTAGGATTAATTCTTTTAGATAAATGAGGAGCTGTTAAAGCTTGTTATGTAGGGCATGAGCGTACTATCGCTTGTGCTGTATGCTAATAAATATCATGTTTTCTTTTTAAAGCCTGAGCATTAGTGTTCATGTTAGTTTTCTTTTTAAAGCCTGAGCATTAGTGCTCATGTTGAACTGTTAAAACTAATTTTATTAATTGATTAACTGTCTGACTTCCTATAGAAATAGATCTAGGTAAATTAGAATGAGCTTGAACATGAGTAATATAAATTGGAAAATATTTACTTTTAATTGATTGCTAAAAAGATAAGAATAATAAAGTGAGCTCTTTAGTATTAGTAGGGAGGGTTACTGTTTTAATATTTTGTACTGTATAAGTTGAATTAAAAATTACTGATAATACTTAAACCTTGATTAGGATAGTCTGTTAATAATAAGACAATAGCAAACAATTTTGCTTTATATGCTGATTTATAAGGAGACTTTTGTACTTTATGAAAATGAGGACTCATGTAACCAGATATCTTTAATTTATTAGCATCAGTACAAAATATTTGTGTATTAGAAATCAGTTCTAACTTTACTATTTTAGGTAAAATCTAATTAGTATTTTTAAGAAATTAAATTCTTCTATCTTGAGGAAAATGATTATAGATAATTTCAATATAATCTGATAATGTAATTTTTCGTTCTGTATTTAACATAAACAAATAAGAAAATTTGACCATTAGTTAAAGGGACAAAAATGTTTTCAGGATCCCTTCCTACTAATAATCTTAAATGTTGTTTTGTGTGGAAAAAGATAATAAACATATGCCACTTACTGAATATTTTCTTAATTGCACCTTGTTTTAGCAAAAACGGCTGTGCCTTTAAGAGCAACTGTTAAACTTAGAAAATGTAGAATATAAATGTCTTAATACAATAACTAAGAAAATGACAGGAAGGCTATGTTAACCAATGTGATTAAAATATATCAAATGGTCTATAAAACCAGTGTATGGTGCCCCATGATAACATTAATGTACACAGCTTTGATTTAATAATAAAATAACAAATAGCAACTATGAATAAATTAGCTTGAAAAATGTTAAATTTTACCTCTCTATATATATTAATATAATGATCTAATTTAACATCATGTTGAATTTAAATGCTGTCAAAGGCCATTTTTATTAGAAACTGTTTTTACTCTGCTTTCTGGAAAAAGAGGAGGAAGCTTTTACAAAACTGAAATAGTTTGGAGGAAGAAGCAGGGTAAAAGACAAAAAGGTTGGAAAATGATTATCAATAACTTTACAATAATGAGTTAAAAGTTTTTTAAGTTTTGATATTTTATATTCTGATGCATTAGTAAGAGTTTTATCAGAGTCACTATCCTCTGTTTTACCTTTTTTCTGAGTGACTTCATTCACAGGTTCTTTTGATATTTGGTTTCTCTGTTAACGGTGGAACAACATCATGTTCTGCATCAAAACCAGATTGTAAAGTTTTTTAAATTCACAGTTACCAAGTGATAAGCACTCTAAATATCTCTGCTTATAAATTTCTCTCTCTGGTGCTTTTTTCTGAGCACTTTTCCTGTGTTTTTTCATACTTTTAAATTTAGCTGATTCTGTTAGCGTTAAACAAATAGCAGTGCTTAACCACTACTTAAAACAACTCAGGTGGAGGAGTAAGAAGCATTTCAACTGGGTCTTTAACTATTATATCAGTAACTATAAGCTTACTGATACCAGGTTCAGATTCCTCATAAACATGAGGGGAATCATGGCATGCTCGTCTTTTTGCATCATTGAAAAACGTTTGCAAAAGTCATAGTAATTAAATTATACACAGTCCAAATATCATTAACAATAATATTCCCTTGCTGGTGAAACTATTTTATATCCTGCCAGACAAATTTAATTAATTTTTAGAGTCAGGAGAAAAACAATAACAACATTTCTGAATGGTAGCAAAAAGACATCAAGAAGACTGAGTTTTAACCAACACTCCCATGAACACTAATAGAGACCCTAATAACTGCATATATTCATCCTCAGTAGATACTAAGTTTCCCATTATGTTCCCTTAATTATTAACTTTTTGTTCCCTTAAATTTTCCTTTTGCTGGGAGTCCTGGGTACATTCAGCCCAGTTGCATCCATCCGGTTCTGCCTGTTCCCAGTTTTTTTACCTTAAGGTCGATGACCAGAGATCCAGTGGACAGTAGACCAGGTTCCTTCCAGCTGTACCCTGCTCACTGCGCCAGATGTTGCTGTCCACTAACCCAATCAAAAACACAGAGGTATCACTGCAGAAGGTATGAATTCTTTCTTAATTAAGGGAAGACTCCAAACTCATCAGATAAGAATAAGTAAGAATAAAGAACAAAAGCATTAGTCGAGACCACCATAAAAAAGTTTCTCCTCAGCATAAATGTTACAAAGCACATACACATCATTTCTAAGTCTGGAGCTTTTAACTTAAAGATAAACTACAAGGACACCAGGCTGTCTGCTCTGTTCTCTCACCTTCCTAAAAGGTTAAATGAAACTTTTGTGTTATTTGAAGTTAGGGAATGAAGAGCAACAGTTCAGCCTCAGAAAGGTGCCAAATCTCCAGCTACAAATTGGCAGAGACCTCAGGGATACATTTCTCAAGGCCTTTTCAGCAAGCAAGGAGGAATTAACCCCTGCTCCTCTGCTGTTTTAGCAAGCAGGGAGGAATTAACCCCAGAGTCTCACTTATGGCCAAGAATGGAATTTTTCTATCCCAGGTTCTCATACTTCAAGGAGTACACATGAGACAAAGCTACCTTTCTGGGGTGCTAAAAACTGTACTCCTTAATGGGTGGTATGGTGAGCTTCTGTAGTCTCAGTTATGGGTGAGGCTGAGGCAAAAGTATTGCCTCAGCTCAGGAGCAGGAGCTTGCTGTGACCTGTAATGCCACGGCACTCTACCAAAGTTGACAAAGTGAAACACTGTCTCCAAGAGAGAAAAAAAAAAAAAAATAAAATACAAATAGCGTTCTACTTTAGTAACTCCATGAAGTTATGTCAACTACGATACAGCCTAAGTCACACTGCTGTAGAAAATCTCAAATGTTTTGTCAGTCTAGAGCCAGGGAATTCCAATCCTCAATAGAATCAATTAGCCAAAAATGGGAGATCACTTCTCTGTCTGTGGATGGAGGGCTAAGAAGTTTCCTTGTTCAAACCTTTGAGGCATACCAGCTAAAGTGAGCAGTAAAGGACACTCAGTATTTTTGATCAGAAGCCTGGATCCCAGGACACTACAGGATGAAGTTTCTACATTGTCACCGTGGATGAAATCACAATGAGTGTTTCCGTGGGTTACCACTTTTATGCTTAACCTTATTCCTGGTAAGCATATATAATGGCTATCCAGATTTGTCGTTGGGTTCAAACTGTTGCAAAAGTGTAGGATTCTTTTCTCCACACCAACTTCCTGCTTCTAAAAGATTTTTTGTATATCCTGCAAAGCGTTTCACCAACCGTTCCATTCCTTTTTACATCATGGATTTGTAAGCAAGTGGAAGAGTGTGGTTTATACCTCATGCTGCCCTAGAAAGTTGTAGACCAAAAACCCAAGCCCAAAAATCAGACAGTGATTTCACAGGCCTGACATGTACATCATACATTTCTCGTTCTAGTTTTCCTGAGATTTTATTTCTTTCTCTAGAATAGGTTTGTTTCAGACAGTATTTTTCCGATTGAAAGTATTCTCTTGAACTCTGGTTAAACAATGCTTCCAGTAGTGTACTTCATACATGAAGTTACTTCTTCTGATCCTGGGAAATATCAACACATCTGGAAACTTCCAACATTCCTGACTTGCAGGTCAGGTATTGTCAATGTTATGGTTTCTTGCCCACTTGGGAGGTGGAACAGTTATTTTGGGACACACTTTCAATACACAATCACTAGTAAAACCTGATAAGCAAAAAAAAGATGTGGGCATAACTGTGGTGATTTTTGCCAGAACAGATATGCAAAACAGTCTTGACATAATCCCCATGTGTCACTGGTGCCTGAGGATTGGACACTCCTCAAAGCCCTTTAAGCTACACTTGACTATAATATTCTGTTGCTCTGGGAGGCCAATTTGGGCTGCTCCTCCAAGCTCAGGGTTTGGATACAAGGCTGAGAAACAGTAAGATGACCTCAGCTCCATCACACACTCAGTTTGTCCTAAAATAGAAAAGGTTCTCAATGGTTGTGGCACTTGCCTTTAGTTTCAGCCACTCTAGAGGCAGAGGCAGGAGGATCCCTTCATCCCAAGAGTTGGATGTCCCCATGTCTCACCAGGCCCAAGGATTGAACACTCCTTAAATGCCTTGATAAGATCATAACTTAAGCACAGCTAAATGACTTAAGCCATGAATGACTATACTATTTGCTTTCTGTGGGAGGCCAAGGTGGGCTGATTCACTGTGCTCAAGTTTTGGAGACAAGGTTGAGCAACAGAAATTTAACTTCAGCTCCTATCACACATCCAGTTTGTACTGAAATAGAAAAGGTTATTAAGGGTTGTTGCCCTTGACTTTAGTTCCAGCTACACCAGAGTGCAGGGCAGGAGGATTCCTATAACCTAAAGATTGGAAGTTGCTGTGGGCTATGCTGATGCCATGACACTCCATCCTGGGCATCATAGTGGAAGTCTTTCTCATGAAAAATAATAAAAGAAAGAAGAAAGAAAACTTGTTAAGCACATGTCCATGAGCTGAAGTAGGAAGAGAAGTCAGTAGGCAGATGAAATATGGGAATACATAAAGGAGATTTATTGTGGTCCTTGGTGGGGGGGAATGTGTCAGGACAAGGAGGTTTTCAATAAGTTCATCAGGATATTACCAGTTGATATGATGGGTAGGGTTTCTCCAGAGATGTCTCCTCCCTCACCTCAGACTGATTGGGGGGTGGGAATATTGGCCCATATTGCAGGAGCCCAATAGTAGTAGTGGAGGGTATACTCTGTATCTTTTAGTGTACATATGATAAGCCTTATTTGAGTCAAGAATTAACAGTGCCATGTAGCTGTGTCTGTGTCTCAGTGGGTAGGGCATCTGCCCCATATACTAATGGTGGCATGTTCAAACCAGGCCACTGCCAAACCACAACATAAGAATAGTCAGGTGGGGAGCATGATGGCAGATGGGATGAATGTTTAGCCCATCTATCCCAAATCATGAAGTGAGAGTGAGGGGGCTCTAGATCTTTTCCCTGTGTGAAGTATTGATGTGAATAGTCATGTAGAGGCGTACGGAAAATTGGTGAATTGCTGTATGTGAGGTGTAATCCAAAGCCAAGGACTCTGTTGTAGAAATTTCCCCTGCAACGCCATGGCTGGTGGCCGGCAGCCGGCCTCTCCCCCATGAAGGACTTCAGTCCCAGTTCATGGGGAAACTTAGGTATTTGATGGAAATTTCAGTGACATGTGGATTCCTGTGTGAAATCTGGTGACCAGAAAGGGGTGCCATTTGGAGCCACAGGCGGCTAAACAGCCCGATATAAAATTAAGGGGAATGGATCCCGCCCAGGAAACAGACACATTTTGAAATGTCGGAAATGGTGGACATCTTTTTCCAGAACAACAGGTGTGATTGAATAGACCAGATCATTCCTGGCAGAAAATATTGGTGTGGACTGGCAGTTCAGGGTGTGCGGTGAACTGGCAGGTTGCTGAACTCAAAAGTGAGATTCTGAGCTGTGGAAACTGAGGGAAAGTTTTCGGTGCCTCTGCTGAGGCAGTGGGAGCCTGTGGCAACAAACCCCTCCCCACAGAGGATTTCAGTTCCCAGTTTGGAGAGAATCTGGGAGCTGAGTGGAAAGATTTGTGAAGTGTGGACTCCTGCTCTTAGTTTGGAGGTCAGATAGGGGTGCTGGCTGGAACAGAATAGCTGAGGTTAGGCAACAGTTAGGAAACAGACATATATTGAAAGTTCAGAAATGGCCAAGGGCCAGGTACAATTTTTGCCATAGTAGCAATGTAAACTGTGAATCAGGTATAAGCCTTGGAACGACCCAAAGCGCCACCCGGTGTCTGGAAAGTATATTGCAATATAAATATATTCCTACTAAAGTTGACCTCCACATCATACGTATAGTTGTATATTTTTTTATATATACAAGAATATTTTTGTTGTTGGTGCTTTTTTTTCTCTTTTTTTTTATCCTTTTCTTGGAGGGGTTATTGTTAATTTTTTTAAATATTGTTTCTTCCTTTTAACTATTCTATTGATACTTTTTTTTTCTTTCTCTTTTATCTTCTTCCATTCTTATGATTGCTGAGAGTGCTTACATCAGATTTTTAGAGGGTTTTTAAATTTTTTTAATTACTTTATGATTGTCATTATTTTTGTTGTAGTTATTTTTTGTCTGTATATCTATGTGTTTCTGATTGTCCATGCATCTGTGGGCTTGTGTATCTGGTAGCCTTTTTATATGTTTATTTGCTCATTTGGTTTCAATGTGTTTTGTGTTCTGTTAATCCTCAGGTTGGCTACCTTTTCTAACTCCAATTTTCACATTCAACAGGAACAAGGGGGTATGGGGAATGACAGCTGACTGGAGCCAGCTCTCAAAAGAAACTCCAGTCCAGAAGGAGAGATAATGACCAGAAAAAAAACAACAAAGCCAAAGGAGGGGAGCTGAGCTGAGAGATGAGATAGATAATTGCTCCTCTTCCATGATGAGGCAAGCTTCAACTCCAAAGAAACTAATTTCAGGTACAGATTTTATCCAAAGAGGTTGTGTGGCCCTCCTCTCCATTAAGAGAGTTGCTTGCTTGCTGTGTGATGTCTACTAATTACTGATGAACTAAGGCTCTCCTTTCTCACCCCACCAGAGGGAATTGCTGGAAGTTTGAACTCCTTCTCCAGGCAGCCCCTGCTGTAAGCCCAGGAATTCCCTTATCTGGCAGGAAGTTTGAACAAATATTTTTCTTGCCACCTTGAACCTCTAGTCTACCCATCCCCCTTGGCCTGGCAGTCTAGAAGTCCAACCCATGCAGAAACCAGAATGTCTGGACTTCTTGGCTAAGACCAGATATTGCATAGACGAAGGCAGTACAGCAGTGCTGTACCTCTGAATCCAGTAAATTTACAGAATGATACAGAGGGAAAGGTGACTTATCTGGACCAGAAAACGTGTATCTCAGCAGTGGACAGAGGCTTACTGAGGTGCACGAACCCAAGAGGAGACACCTCCCACCCAACACTAGTATTAATAAAGAGATCCTTCTTGGGTCTAATTTTGGAGAGTCATCTCCCCAACTCTGTGGCCTTCCAGAGGAAACCAGCCCTCAGCCTCTAGGAATACCAGAGCTAAAGAACAGTGGCAACAATGATGCAGTGGCTGAGGAAGAAATTCTTTTGCTGTCTGGATATCCTCAAGTTTAGACTGAGCTCAGGTGGAACTTTCTTCAGTTGTCATTAAGTGCCGGAGACAGGCAGACCTCAGCTCCCCCTGTGGGATGGTGGAAGACTGTGGTAACCCTGAGGAGGAGGCAGTGACATTACTTTGACTATGGCAGTGGCATTACTTTGACTATGGCAGGCACATAGACCTGGCACATTTACTTACTGGACAGAACTAGGCCACAGAGACTGGGTTAACAGAGACTGCCATTGGGATTACCAGAGACTGAAGTGATCAGAGCCAGGTTGTGAAGGGTGAGCAATGTGGAAACAAAGGCATCAACCCCTTGTCTCTACTGAATGAACCTTTTTGACTCCTCAAAGCACCAGTGGTGCTCAAACCACACTTGAGCTACCAGTAAACTCCTAATATCTAGTAGCTGGAGTCCTTTTGAACTCTTCAGCTAGAGAGTGGGGGCTGTTTCATGGTCTGGAACTCTTGAACTGGACAAATCACCCAAGGACCCTCCAAGGTGGCACCCCGGTTTTGCTGTAGTGGGGAAATTTGACTGTCCTCTTCCAGATAATACCAGTGGGGAAAGGGATGTCCTAGTTGCTTGTATTTCTCTAAAGAAGAGACTGCAGCACAGAATAACAGATTCAAAAGAATTGGAAAGAGATCAGCTGAATACAAGACAGAGCCACCTACCCCCACTACACCAAGCAGGCCTCTAGCATCACAGACTGCAGTATGTTACAGGTTATTTGAAGAATTGTAGAGGAAGGCTTCAATCTCCAGTCAAATTTCCTTGGTGAAGGGATGGTCAACCACAACCCAAGAAGTCCCCATTCCAACTTCACCTTACTTGATCATTTACCTAAACTCTGAAAAAAACAATAAACAAACAAACAAACAAAACAACCATGGGGTGGAATCAGTGGAAAAACTCTGGCAACATGAATAACCAGAACAGTTTAACTCCCCCAAGGAATGACAAACCAGCCAAACCAGAGGATCCCATTCACAAACAGATGGCTGAGATGTCTGAAATAAAATTTAGAATTTGGATTGCAAATAAGATCCACAGAACAGAAGTAAAATGAAGTTATAAATTGTAGGATTAATTCAGAATATGTCTCAAGAATTCAATAAATTCAAAGACAAAATGACCAAAGATTTAGACACATTAAGAAAAAAGTTTCAGCCTTAAATGATATGAGAAAATACAGAAGAATCCCTCAGTAAAAAAATTGAACAGGCAGAAGAAAGAATTTTTGACATCAAAGGCAAAGCTTTTCAACAATCCCAAACACTCAAAGAGGAAGAGAAGTGGAGAGCAAAAATGGGTCATTCTCTCAGAGACCTCTGGGATAATTCGAAGAAAACCAATATTCACCCTATAGGGATCCCTGAAGTTGATGAAGTAGCTTTGCAAGGCACAGAGGCTCTTCTTCATGAGATTATGAAAGAGACATACCAAAATATCCTGAAATCCAGATATCAGACAGTTTCAAAACCCCAGCACAACTAACCTGAATAAGACATCCCCAAGGTTGATCATAATTAACTTCACTACAGTTAATATGAAGGAGAAAATCCAGAAAGCAGCCAGACAGTAAAAAAAAAAAAAAAAAAAAAAAAAACAACCAAACAAACAAACAAAAAACATAAAATACAAGGAGAAGAATTAGAATGACTGCAGATCACTCTGTTGAAACCTTTCAAGGTAGAAGAGGTTGGTCATCGACTTTGAATCTCCTAAAACAAAATAACTTTTAAACCCAGATCCTGTTTCCAGCTAAACTTAGTTTCATTTACGATGGAGAAATTAAACACTTTAATGACATTCACATGTTGAAGAAATTTGCCATAACAAAACCAGCTCTCCAGGATATCCTCAGACATATCCTCCACAAAAACCAGCCAATTCTTCACCACAAAAGTGAACTCACTTTGAAACTTTTGATCAAATTCCAACTTCCACAATGTCAAAAGGATCAAAAATGTCCACTTGTCATTCGAAAAACTTGATACCCAAAATTCTACCAGGCCTATCAATATTCTGAATTAATGTGAATAGCTTAAACTGTCCTCTAAAGAGGCACAGGCTGACAGACTGGATAGAAAAACTAAGGCCAGATATCTCCTGCATAGAAGAATCTCATCTTACCCTAAAAGACAAATACAGACTCAGGGTGAAGGGATGTTCATCTGTATTCCAGGCAAAAGGAAAACAGAAAAAAGCAGGTGTTGCAATTTTATTTTCAGATACAATAAGCTTTAAACCCACAAAGGTAAAGAAAGATAAGCAGGATCACTACATATTTGTTATAGGCAATAGTCATTATGATAAGATTTTAATTACTAATATTTATGCATCCAACCAAAATGCACCTCAATTTATAAGAGAAACTCTAACGGACATGAGCAACTTGATTTTCTCCAGCTCCATAGTAGTCAGAGATTTTATCATCCTTTTAGAGATGTTGGATAGATTCTCCAATAAGAACCTAAGCAAAGAAATTTTAGATTTCTTAACCCCCCCAACGTTTGGATTTAACAGACATCTACAGAGCATTTCATCCTAACAAAACTGAATACACTTTATTCTCATCAGCCCATTGAACATACTCCAAAATTAATCACATCTTAGGTCACAAATCTAACTTCAGCATATTTAAAAGAATAGCAATTATTCCTCACATCTTCTCAGATCATCATGGAATAAAAGTGAAACTCAGTAACAAGAATCTACATACTAAAACAAAAACATGGAAACTATATAACCTCATGCTGAATAATAGCTGGGTCACAGGCGAGATTAAGAAGGAAATTACCAAACTTTTGGAACAAAATGACACTAAAGACATGAATTATCAGAACTTCTGGGATACCACAAGGGTACTTCTAAGAGGGAAATTTATAGCACTGCAAGCCTTCCTTAAGAGAACAGAAAGAGAGGAAGTTAACAACTTAATGGGCATCTCAAGCAATAGGAAAAAAAAAAAAGAACATTCCTACCCTAACATTCCAACAGAGGAAAAGAAATAACCAAAATTAGTGAAGAATGAAATGAATTTGGAAACAAAAGAATTATACAACAGATCAATAAATCAAAAAGTTGGTTTTTTGAAAAGGTCAACAAAATAGATAAACCTTTGGCCAACCTAATCAAGAAAAAAAGCGTAAAATCTCTAATCCCATCAATCAGAAATGACAAAGATGAAATAACAAAAGACCCCTCAGAAATCCAAAAATTCCTTAACGAATATTATAAGAAACTTTACTCTCAGAAATATGAAAATCTGAAGGAAATTGACTGATACTTGGGAGCACGTCACCTTCCAAGACTTAACCAGAATCAAGTGGAAATGTTGAACAGGCCCATTTCAAGTTTGGAAACATTTCAAACCTCCCCAAAAAGAAAAGTTCGGGACCACATGGTTTGTTTCACATCAGAATTCTACCAAACCTTTAAAGAGGAATAAGTATCTATGTTATTCAACCTGTTCCAAAAGATAGAAAAAGAAGGAAGACTACCCAACAAGTTCTATGAAGCAAACATCACCCTGATCCCCAAACCAGGAAAAGACACAACAAGAAAAGAAAATTATAGACCAATATCACTAATGAATATAGATGCAAAAATATTCAACAAGATCCTAACAAACAGAATCCAACAACACAT